>SSNP01000222.1:325753-337030 GCA_006937955.1 Pachypanchax playfairii | reverse complement strand
AATTGATGTACAGTGTACTGATACACTTGATGTATCAGCGTCGGAATTAAACTGGACTCCAAACTGTCCGCCTCCTTATATTTTTTTCCTTCTCTTTGAATTCTTGCTTGTATGTTCTCTCAATGTAAGTCGCTTTGGATAAAAGCGTCTGCTAAATGACAGTAGTAGTAGTAGTAGTAACAACCACCCACAACCAGCTACCTGGGAGCTGCCAGGTGTAATTAGATGCTCAGCTGTTGGTCACACGACACATGAACCATGTTTAAGGTCATTTCTTATCAACTTCTCTCCTACAAAAACGCGTCGAATGTTCCCACTGTTTATTACACAGGTCAAATTCTTTGCTTGGAATATGTGCAATTCAATGATAAAATGTAGTTAACTGAGTTGATATTTTGTGAAGTACAGTGAGAAAGCAGAAAGCTAAGAGTTCTGGGTAAAATAAATCGCTCCACGATCATTCTGACAGCCTCCATTTATTCCAGTTATTCAGCTGGAGGAAGACGCTGATTGCTGACATTATGAGCAGTGGAGAAGCTAATGGCCCTTTGCGTAGCATGACTGATGCTAGTGCAGACTATGTGCTGTTTGAACATCGACGATGAGACAGGTCAGAAGAATTTAGACATAAAAATAAAGCCAGTTCAAAGAAAATGTCAACTAAATAAGAGGAAGTGGAGACAGACCTATCTGAGGTCTGAGAAAGAGTTAACGTGTGAAGAACATGAGAAGGAAAATAAAGGAACCAGGTGAGGAAAAAGGGCGTGTCACTCAGAAAGATAAGTACAGTTTAAAGCTTGAAAACATTAAAAGGAGCAGAAAACTGTGTAAATATTATTATAGGAACATGTGGACAGACAGTGAAGAAGAGTTTTACTGTGCAGCCAATAAACCAACACCACAAATTATTTCAGCCAGATGTGAATATGTGAAAACAAAGCACTACATTTATCAGCTGAGGGGAACAACAGCTGGATAAAGACTGACCCACGTCGCGTCTGAAGGGTCATTTGGACTCTTTAGGATTAAAGCTAGTCCCTCAGGAAACTCTTTTATTCCCTTGTTTTCTATCTAGTGACCAACGTGAACATGTTCATCCACTGGAGGACTGGGAGTCTTACATTTTTGTAAATACTAGCTTTATAAGATGATGCACATGTTTACTCTGGGGGTCTTGCATACTGACACACGTGCAACACGCGGCATGGAACAGGTGGTTATTACCTGGAGTTGTTAGATGAAGTGATCAGGCTTTCACTTGTTTGAATAAACAAATAAATGTCAAATATAGCTGTAAAAGGGCAAATGATGGAATAATGTTTCCAGAGTTGAGTCCAACTCATGAAAGCAAGAGGCGAGGGAATGATTACATTTATTTTCTGAGAACAAATACCTAATTAGAGCAATTCAACAAATCCATTTGAGAAAAATTCAGTTTTATAATTTGGCTGAAAGCTGAAGTCCCTGATGCACTGCTGGAGTTTTAACTTCCAGGATTTTCAACAAACAAAAGAGAAGCTTGCTTGTGTTCCCCTTGTCTATATAATTTGATGAGATACAACGGGACACTGTCCTGGTTGCTGGTGCAAAGACACAGATTTTTAAACTACAACATTTTTTTTTATTACAAAAGAATGGATTTTTTGTTTTTCTAATTTTTAGGGATTTATTGCTCCTCTATGACATTAAAATGTTCCTCTATGTCCTGAGGAATCTTCTCTCAGATCTTTCATGTTGCTCTTTTAAAACAGTGATACTGTTCTCTTAGCATGCACTTGTTTGTTTGCATGAGTCTCATTTACAAGTGAGTATTTTATAGTGAAAGAGAATTTGTGCAAACAGATCAAACATCTGCAGCATCTGCACCTGATGTGTCTATTTAACACAATGGGACCAAACGATTACGCATGTGCAGACCATTTACCACGAGAAATTTTAACCAGCGACTGTTTTAGATTGAATTTAAGACTGAGGCTCAGTTAAGTCCACAACATGTTTCAATTCAGACTGTAATGGATGGAAAATGTGTTGCCATCATTGCATCTATTATACAGGCAGCAACATTCTTACAATGTGGTGAAATGGGTTGCATCATTTCTTCTATCTGCAAATCATAAAATGAATACAGATTTTTATTTTTTTTTATGGTCGTAAACAATTTTCATTCATAAATCTGTCTTACTTGTGAGATTGGCACTAAACAGCTGAAATACTTGCATGATTTGAAATCATCAAATTGTCAGCGTGACAAATGCTGTTTATCACATACAGAGGCTTAAACATTTTATAAGATTAAAATATATTTTGTATAAATTAAATATAGTTGAGTTATGGTCCTTCTTACAAATCAGCCTCGTCCACTGATTTGAACCGGGACAGAAACAATTTGGATGACAGACGACAGGATGTCAGAGACGGTCATGATGCAAGAGAGTGTTGATGAGGAGAAAAAGATGGAGTGACAATGAGAAGGAGGAAGACTGTAACGGTGAGTGACAGATGAGAACAAACAAAAAAAAAAAAATGGGCATTAAGCAGTTACATTTTCAAATGTTCAGTGGCCATTGTTGCTAGGCAACTGTTTAACCCTGATCTGGATATTATGTGATAGCCAATGAACGAACAATCACACGTACACAGAATGCCAAAAATTACCTATGAAACAATGATGCCGTCCGCACTTCGGTGAGAAGGGAACTCTATTCTCTCATTAAACAACATCATGTCTGCAGTGAGACGCAGAAGGACAGACATGACACGTCTCTCAGATGAGACTATTGATCCAATTAGGTGTCTTCTTCAAGACATCTCGGCCATCGATATATCTTTGTCCTATTTTCATGGTCAAGATAACAACAGATATCAGTTTTTTCCTGAAGTTGGTCATGTTTTAGAACACACTGGACGTGGCGTGTGTTGTTCTCTGTGTAGGAGCTTAAAACAAGAGAGACGGGCTCAAAGGTTTAAGCTGTGCCCAGCGTTGGTTGCTGAGAGACTGCAAATGTAAAAGGTAGCTAGATTTTCCAGGTGCTGCTGGAATGCAGGGCATATCCAGTCTGTCAGGTAGTGAGAGAAAAGTTCTGGTATTATATTTCTATACAAGAAAAAGCACTTGATGTTCATTATTTACTTGGACTTGGAGATATTTGGTTTGTTCAGCAGAAGCACCTGCATAACAACAGCCTCCATGTTTATGTCACACTGAATGAAGAGCGCGGCAGCAGCCTGTTGCAATTTTGGGGTGAAGACGTACGAGACTCATAAAAACAAGGTTAAAGATCCAGAATAATCAGCTGACAAAAACCAGTGGACACACACACAAACTTAATCTGTATATGTGTGTGTGATACGCTCTAACATCGAGGATACATCACTGGTGACACGCTAAGAACATGCTAGGCTCTCCTCGCCGCTTTGCTGTTGTACATCATTTACACGGGTTTGAGAGCATGCACAGAACTCACTGATTATTTAAATTAGATATAGAATTATTAGCTGATGCAGGATCAGATGAGTAAGGCTGTTGTTTCTTGTGCAACCCAGGACACACGTTCATTAACCTTCTTTGAAGTTGTTTCCACATGATGAATCATTATTTTAATGTTATCTCAAATTCTTTATGTTTTTCTACAGATATCAGCATCTTCTTCAAACTGGACGTCTCTTCTTATGGCTTTAAAAAACGTTTTCTCTGAGTTTTTCTTTCAGCATTTACAACAAAAATGAGGCTGTTTGATCACCAGATAATCACAATGTACAGATTAAAAACTGAAATGACTGAGTATCTCGGTGATGTTTGAAGCTGTTCTGCCAGACAGAATAAAATATGTTCAAAAACAGTTTTGTTTATATTATTTACTGTGTCAAATTATTTGTGCGGTCCCTAATCTTCTGTCCTTTTTATGTTTTTCACCAGTTCCCTCACCTTCTCACACCTAATTGGTATTAAAATGATTTTGATAAGACAACATGCCACATGGGTACAAATCTTATCATTAACTCGGTGTGAACTTGAAATGACAGGAAGATCTTTTATACCTGAAAATAAGCAAAACAGCTTCTCGAGAAATGTTTACTACATTGTTTGAAGACATAAACAAACTAAAACAACTTAACACTATGCATAGCCTCGTCTGTCTTTGTTGCACACAGTTCCCAACGCGTTCAGTCTGCGCATTTCAATTTGTCATTAGAGCAGAATTATTTTCCAGCAGTGCCACACAAGTGCTCATTCTCAGTAAATTTCTACCTGCCTGTCCATCAGTCTTTGTTTTCCTCCAACCTGAATACTATAGCTGTAGAAAACGTCTATATTCTCTTTGTGAAAAACACAAAGAGAAATTCTTCAATCTGCTTATTTTTCAGGATGTCAAGAGCGGGTTAGAACACAGCAAACGTTTTATCCAATTTGCACTGCAGGCTCCACGTCTATAATGGTTCTGAGACTGACTAAGATGTCGACTCAGCTTTCCAAAAAACATTTAATAACTAGTAAAAATGTACCAAGAAGCATGCTAATTAGTAACATTTAGATCAAGAAGCTTCTTTTATGAGTTAAATTTCAGTGGACTCACACACATCAGGCTTTGAGGAACGACACTAGCAGAAACATCTGACAGAAACATCTAAGTATCAGTACAACTATTTATGTTTTAACTGCTTTTGTTTTGTGAACAATCCTTTTTCCTTTCACCTTAAAGATGCATAAAGCAGATTCATCAGGGGAAATGGATTAACCCACCTCAGCAGTCCAGGTCCAGGACCTCTTGCAGAACATCCGTCTGTCCCTGATGTTTTTCTGGGAAAGTTTCATTCTCCAAAAGTTTTCGCCTCACTCTGCTTGAAGAGACACTCACTCCTGCCTGTTGCACTAACATCCCACAACTAAATCTGGAGCATATGCAAAATCCTAAACAAACTTTATAACAACATTTGTGCTCTTCTGAAAACTTTAGACCGTTAATGAACTACTGTAAACATAATACAGGTGTGAGTGTTAGCACAGAGGGTTGTTTATCTTAATAAGGTCCTTTATTCTCCATTGACCCACTAGACATAAACACCAGCTCCTGATGACTCTGAGCAGTAAATAGAAAACATCTTGTTTCTATCAGGACTTGTATCAGTTTTTGGTTCACCTACATAAACAGCAGCATATTTAGGTTTACAATATGAACAATATTTGGTCATTTAGAGTTACATCATTTATTAAATCAGACATTTTTGTCTAATAACCGCCAATTAACTCCAATATGAAATTGTCTGACAAAAATTAGACAAAATATGGATGAAGTTTTGAATAGTGGAATTAAAGATCTCTGGTTTTACTATCTGTACTGCATTTTTATTTAGTTGTCATTCCAAATACTTTGTTGTTATATTTTTATATTAAGGAGTTAACAGTTTTCTTGATGTTTTTTTTATTTCATGTGTCCCAGGTGATCTGTCCAGTTTGTATCCCACCTCTTGTCCACTGGCGAGAGGAACCTGCTTCCCTTAACAAGAATAAGACAGATAGAAAACTGAGGGTTGTTTTTTTCTCCTCCAGTCATTATTACTGAAAATATCTCTGAATTTAGATACATTTGAAACTAAAATTAAAGGAATTTCACGTTAGATTGTGCAGCTGTTAAAAGAAACAAACAGAAAAAAGAAGAGATGATTATATCAGTGGTTCTTCTGGTGAGATAAAAGTTATGGACTCAAGAGCTTTCATGTTGGACAACCTGCTGAGTCAGACGCTGCCAAGGAATCTGCTGACAGGAAACTATGACATGGAATATTTTTACTGAGGTTTTTTTCAGCTAATTAAATAGTGAAATCTCTATTTTTTTTCATAACTTCAAACTGGCACACTTCTAATAAGATTGGAAGGAAAATAATAAAATAAAAACTCCAGCAAAGTCTCTTGTATCTCATTAAAAGCCTGTGGCAGCATCTTAGAGAGGGCAAAGATAAAGGAAGTAAGAAAGATGAATGATAAGAGAAATAATGCAGGAAGAGTGGAACATTGTGGTGAGCTCAGTCAGAGTGTTGAGTGGTTTCATCCTTCTGTCGCTCTCATTCTGTTCTTAAAGTTGAGGACGAGTAAGTGTCCTTCATCACACAGTTATGAAACACACCTGGAAACTCAGCAGCAGATTCCTGTTTAACACTGAGACCAGATAAAAATACACACTTCTACATAACAGCAGCAAAAGGAAATAACACCTGCTGTAAATTAGCAGCATGGAAACACTTTTAGACTGATCTCTGTGTTCTAATTGGATTCCTACAATAAATAAAGTGCTGCTCTCAACAATCTGGTTAAAACATGATCAACCACGTCCCTGAGATGTTCCACTGCACCCTCACTATAATCTATACATTAGTAACTAGTAGCCATGTAATAGTCCTTTACTGAAAAACAAACTGGGATGAACCAGTTGGGCTGAGAAGACGACAGATGGATCAGGGATCATCTACGTTAACAGGAAGGTTTTACACGTCTATAAATGTCTCAACACTCACTATGATCATGATATTTTAATCATGACAGAAAATGTAAGATTGTAGACACACATGACTGAGATGATCTTCCTCTGTAGGATGGGTTAGCTCAGGCTGAGTAGCCTGGTCATGCAGAAGGAGCTAAGAGTAGAGATGCTGCTCCTCCAGACTGAAAGGAGTGAGCTGGGAAAATCCTAAAGGGGAGAATATTCCAGGAAAGATCAAAACCAAGTGGGAGGATTACATGTTCCCTACATGCTTCTGGATATCCCAGAATGAGCAGAAAGGAGTTGGGGAGAGGGATATCTGGGGTTCTTCTGCAGCAGTGAGTTTCAGGTAATCCATTTGTTCAGTCTAGTTTTGTAGTAACTGATTTTAACAAACAGCTAGAGGCTCACTAGGATTGTTTGTGTATCTTGGTGATTATAGTTTATTCTGATGTTAAAGGTATTTTATGTTCTATTGTCTAATGTAGTGACACGATTGCACCGTTCCATTAATAGGATGAACGGTGCTGTTAATGCAAACAAAAACAGACTCATAGTCCACATTCCATCAGGTGTTTTGGTGCAGTGCTCGTTCTACAAAAATAAGGGAGAAAAACTTCTGCTATACTCTTTAAATCAGAGCTGAAATACCTCCAGCCAACAGTTTTACTACTGCAGCCTGGATCATGACAGAACATTTTATTTCCTGTGTGAATCAAGTCTGTAGTAGTAGTAGTAGTAGTAGTAGTAGTAGTAGTAGTAGTAGTAGTAATAGTAGTCTGTAGAGGAGGAAACTGGCCCAGACTGTTGGAAACTTTGGTTCTGTACAGATTTAGAGATTTTGCATGTTATTTGCTGCTTGGCATGAACTACAAAATTCAGGTACTATTACATTTGCCTTTTAGGATTCTAATTATATTCTGACATTTTCAGATTTAATCACAAGTGCCAAGCAAACAGTAAAAGATAAGACACGGTCTGATTCCTCCAAATGCTGGTTTGAATATTTAGATCATGTGCTGCAAATGAGAGAGGACTGGAAATATTTTAAAGGCTTGTACGTCTACAAAACAGCATTTCCTGTGATTGTTTGTCCCTGCTTGGGGCAACAGGTGGGATCAACCCTGGACAGGTACAAACAGAATACAATTCATCCAAAAAAGAAAGTTACATTTTATTAAATGTCACTGAAGGTCTTCACAAGATGATTAATTTAACAATAAATAAATCCTAACTTGCGACTGGATTCTTTGGGTCGGTGATATTTGTTTAATAATAATCTAAAAACAATTTAAACACAGGTTCACGTCAGAACAAACCAGATTTGGTAGTATTGTCCTGGTTCTGCATTTTTTAGTTGTTTTCAATCATGTTCTGATGTTCTAATCTTGCTTTGCTGAACAATAATAATAATAATATGTCCAAATATCTAAACAGTAATGACGTGAACGGGAGGTAGTTTAGATTTGTTGTATCCTGTTTGTATTTTTTAATCTCTTTTTGAAGATGCAGTGAAGTTTTACCAGGTTTTGAGTTGGAAAAGTTCTGGAGTCTGAAAGGCTTCATGCCCGTAGACAAACACAGAAATATTAACCGCTTGTTGTGGGAGTTTATAATCCAACAAATCATTTAAAAATGTGTAGAAAAACAAGAATTAGCTATAAATTCTAAAAAAATGGATTAGAAGACCATTAAAAATAAATTTGGATACATTTATTAGTCTTTTAACATCTCTAAAGCAGATTGGGACTAAACAAGAAATTAAACTAATGTTTGTCTCTGAGTTCCTTTAAACAAACACATTAGTGAGAAAAAAAGCAATTCAACTATTTCTTCTAATCAGTTATTGCCCTGTTTAAGAAAAAAAAAGTTAAAAAGAGGCAAAATATTCCATCCACCTTCATATACCACACATCTAATGAACCAGATGGAGCTTTTGGGTTATCTTCTGTGATGGCTGAAAAGACACAGAATCTGCTCCATTAAAAGATTCTTTGAAAGAAGAATTTGAAGGAAAAAAGTTAGAATCAAGAAGTGCAACCAAAACCAGATAAAAGAGCCAGAGTTAATCGGAAAGTTCATTCAGAAAGAAGAAAATCTTCACACAAAAAAACTAAGTCACAAAATAATATTGATGGTAAAGACGGAATCTTCTGTAAGAGTAACTGGAGGTTCTGATCAGATTTTAGACATTTCGACATACTGTAAACAAGTTATTTAGATAGGAAAACAGTAAATATAACTAAATAATTATTTAATAAAATATAAGTAACTGTGTGTGTATCTCAGATCCCAACAGGTCAAGCCCTCGGACGTCTCACACTGTAAATCTAACCGAGGACTTCTACTGCAGCTGAACTCAGCATGATGTCAGGTTCTGTTTCTTCTCATCTCCTCTCCAGCATGGTGAGGTATGAATTCACCTGAATCATCATCAGCACAAGCCTCGAGGCAACAATCAGCATCTCCTCTGCGGCTTTACTGCACAGGAAGTCTCAGCAAGGCGACTCTGACGCTGAAGAACCGTAGTAGAAACACATCCGACACATCAATAAGTTTATGTAGCCTGAGCATGTCAACATGACAGCTGATTTAAGTTAGATGTGGCGTTAAAGTATCACCTCCACTGTGAGGTTTAACTTCACAGTAGGGTGACCCCTTCAGCATTTACACACATAGCATTGAAATAATCTGAAAAAATGTTATCATAAAACCAGAAACAGAATTAAAATGTGAAGTAAGGAGTCATTAGGGTACCAAAAACTCATGTTTATTTTGGTTATAATATGAATTTCTCACATACAGCCATACCGGTGAACAGAGAAGACAACGTCCAGAACGTTTGCAGTGGGAACGTATTTCTGTGGGGACTGATTTTAGTGCTACACACCAAGACCACACATTAAAAATAAAGTTTAGAATGAATTATGGCTGCTGGTGGGGGCTGTAACAGCGACGTACAGGTTACTGACAAAGAACAACTTATTCCTAAAGAGGATCCACGTCTGTAGTACGGGACTTCTTCTGCTTCAAAAAGCCGGACTTTGAACAAATAACTATCATTTGTGTTAGTTGGCGGCGGTAATACTAGCTAACTTAATTACTGCCCCCTACTGGCGATCATATTTTGAAGAGGCTGTGCAACAGAAACATGGAACTGTGCATATGACAGTAAAATGGGTTAAAATACCATCAAATACCGTAAAACCGATATAATTTAGAAAAAAACCTTGATATGAAAATGTTGCCATACCGCAAAGCTTGTTTTTTTGTGATAGAATCAAGCCATAAGGACAACTGGTTAATCAGAGAACTCCAGATCTACCGCCTCCAAGCTACAAGGACCTCCGAGGCACCAGCTGCATCTACACAACTAATTAAAACATGGTGGAATCCACCAAAAACCACCTTCAGGCTTATTGACTCTGCTACTCTGAAATCTCACCAAATAGATATTTCTGTGTTATTTTCCAAGTCCTTGAATTGCTCTCCTGCATCCTCATTATGTCCAAAGATGGATTACACATAAACTCATCGAATAAGACCACCATCACAAACTGTATCTGGTCCCATGAGTCTAATAAGAGTCTCTCAAACTGTGTCACAAAGCAGATACTGTAAGATCTTAACCGAGTGAGTGCAACATCACTGTGATGGAGTCACAGTCTAGGCATGATGTCAGTGGGCACGACTCCATGTCAATTTAATTCAATCTATTTATTTTATACCTTTTTACATCAAGTAAAAAAAAAGCAGAAAATATACAGTAAAACTAATTGTGATTTCATTGAATTATAAAACACCAATTAGTAAAAAGTTTCCTCTTTAAGGGAAACAGAATATTTTGTTGACTCTTTTCCAACACAATCCCTTGTTGTTTTAAGATTTACCAAAGTCTTAAAAGTAGACAGAGTGTCTGCTTGAAAACTGAGTCAGATAACTGAAAGCTCTGCCTCACGTTCTACTTTTAGAAACTCTCTCAGGAACTCAGTGACTGACTCTGGTGCATGAAAAAATAATTATTGTATGAAGAAACTGGAATTTATCAAATGAATATGATTTAAACCAGTTTAATGCTGTTCCCTGAATCTTAATGTCACGTTCAAGCCTGGAGGAGAAATTCACCCAGATCATCTGAAACATGAGCTGCAGCAGCTACAGTGAGATGATCTCTCTGGATCGATCAGGTTTCCTCAGAATGTATGAAAATTATCAATAAAGCTGATGTTGTTTTCATCTAAGACACAAACACATTGTCAACACTGTCTATCCTCCACTCAGGATTCCAGTATACTGCCACAGAGGTGATAATCAGGGGTGCACATAATATTTTTGTCCTGGTTCTCAGAAGAGAACCTAGGGTTGTTTCTTGGTCCTCACATTTTTAAATGTGTCTCGCTGTGTCTCTTCCGAGCTCCTCTGCTTTGTTTTTGGTTTCATCAAGCTTCAAATTCAGTCTGTTTACTTTACCTGGCTCTATATTTGTTTCAATAAAAATCCTTTAATTGTTGAAAAAATCAAGAGAAACCAGTAAAATATAAAAATACTGGTAAAAAAACCTTCAGAGTTCAGGTTGGATTGTTTACAGGTTTGATTGTTCACTTTAATCTACATTTAACAGTTTGGTGTTGAAATTTATTAGTCAGCTGTTGGAGCTTCTGTCATTTACTGTAACTGTTTTTTGTTTTGAAATGATGAGGATGTTTGTAATGTGATGCAGTCAGATAAAAAGATACACTGGACAGTTATGGGGCATTGACTGCATATCCCATAGTGCTTTGCGCGCATTCAAAATGGCGCG
>SSNP01000222.1:315413-325743 GCA_006937955.1 Pachypanchax playfairii | reverse complement strand
TATGGGGCATTGACTGCATATCCCATAGTGCTTTGCGTGCATTCAAAATGGCGCGGATCACAGACAAATACGCTGATACTGTTGATTAAAACAGGTGGTTTTCTGTATTTTATAGCACAAAAAGGTAGTTCTACACGTCTGTGCCACGATGGTCTATTTGTCTTATTCAGTGAATGTTTTCAGTTTTGACGCGATGCAGAATCCTGCAGTCAGCTGCACTGATCTGACTGACTGAAAATCCGTCACACTGGCAAACTGATACACAGAGACAGAGAGAGACGCAGCATCAGCTGATCAGCTGGAACTTCGGCGCTCTGGCTGAGAAACATATCAGTCAAACAAAAGAAGTCAACGGGATTCTTCATTTATTTGACAATGAACCTCTGATTAACCTAAAAATTCACGCAGCTCAGCCAAACCAATGTTAAGTACGCAAACGCGTGTTGCAACTTTTCATCTGGTGCATTTTATATTTTGACAGTGTGTGCGGACCTGCGGACCACTTATGTGCATCCCTGGTGATAAACTACCAAAACATTCATACAGGAGTTTAATTATGACATCAGAATACTAATCTGTTAGATGATTTAATTATCAGGATTACAGTCAGTTAACACCTTGCTGTTGTATTAGAGCTGCTGGCAACAGGAGTTGAACTATTTAGTATTTCTAAGATAAATCCCTGATTCTCAAACTAACTCAGACACCTGAGCAGAGTGTAATGCTCATGTGGCATATAGTACTTTCTGTTTACTGTGCTAGCGGATTCTGGATGACCACATTTGTAACTGATCTGGAGTCTGTGGAAACTTATCTCAAATATATTTGGTGAATCTCTGAAGGTAAATTCATGTGAAAATATAAAATCAGTGTAAAAATTGAAGTCTGAACCACGCTTCATAGCACTGAATTATTAGGGATCTCATAATTTAAATAAACTGATTTTGCTGAAGTTGTGGCTTACAATTACTCAAAATGGCTTCAGGGCTCTTACATTTCCTCCTCATTTTAATTTGTTTGTACCTGTATCCATTTGATGTGACAGATCTTTGAAAATCACATCAAAGAAAACCTGTTAAATCTGTTAAACTATACGTATAACACATCAGTAACGTGTCATTCTCCCTTCAGATCTCAGCTTCTCTTCAGCTAGTTATAATAACTCAGTCTAAATACACAGAAATTAAGATAAGATTCATATACACATCCATCTAAAGTGACATACACTCACAAAAAAACTCAATCTTCCAACTATTTTGGTGAATTGTCTGTGTTTGAGTAACCGAGCAACACATAATTAATTAAGCAAGACACCCTTTTTCTGATAAAGTGTAGAGGGGAATGAAGGAGCACATAATTAAGAAGATGAATAAAAGCTACAACACATTTAACTGAAAGTTTCAGGGTTGAGTTTCTTCATGAAGCGTCCAGTGAACAGCAAGATTCAAACTAATGATATTAGTCACGTGGACGCTTCATCTGGTGTGACAGGTCAAAGCATCTGCTGAGAGGAAGCTCAGCAACTTTAACTAAATAAGAGCAAAAATGTTAGAAAAAGGCATCTGTTGTTTTGTTTTTTTGTTTTGTTGCTTTTGTTTACCACAATAACTTCATTTAGAACATTTAAAGGGTAAAAAAATCCCATGAGAGTTAAATATAGTTTGATTTGCTTTGGAATTTGTCTTACAAAAATCGATACCAGCTGACGCTGACATTTTCCTTCTTCTGTTTTTAATTGTTAATTAACGCTGATGGAATACTCCAGGGGAGATGCTAATTGAGAGAGATGGTAACTTTTACTGGCATGCAAGTAAGATGAAGTGTTAAATTTGTGCTTTGTATACCACGGGGTGAATTATCTTGTTTATTTGGCTTTATTTTGTCTAACTGCATAATTATAAAGACAATGATTGAATAAAAAGAGTAGAAACTAAAGTTAAAAGGTGCAGAGCCAAAAGAATAAGTCATCCTGAATGATTCATACTCTTCCACTTCTTTATGGAGGTAAATATGCACCAGTTTTCAAGGTTGATTCCACTTTATACTTTATGTGAAGGTCTGACCTGCTGAATTAGATATTTGATCATATGGACACTCGTCTGAGAAGTAGTTGGAATTATACATAAAAGTTGCAGACTGTATGTTATTAAGGAGCAAAAACGTGATAAATGAACATAATATAGTCTTTGTTTTTGACTATGAGCTGGATAAAGTTTGAATTTCTTCAGGTTGTAAATGAAAAGTGTGGAGTTTCAGCGTTTAACCTGATTGAGCAGGATTGCAGCGTCTTTAGGGTCTTCGTTAAAGAGACCATTTCATACACATTTCATTACTTTGTGGTTATTTCTTAAGTATTAACCAGTAATAAAAAACATTTTATATCTAAAAAATGTTAGGAAACACTGATTAACAGACTTTTCAATCTGTCTGCATTAAAATTCGGCAGCTCGGGCAGCAACTTATTAATATTCATTATTCGAATTAGCTGGACTCTGATTGGCTAACAAACTAGCCAATGAGAGCAAGGTATACTGTTTCCTGCCCCGCTGCACATGGAAACATCAGACGTCGTGTCTTCCGGTTTGTTACGTCTTATGCTAACAGCTTTTAGCCAGCAGCATGCTAGGTGTTATGCTAACAGCTTTTAGCCAGCAGCATGCTAGGCGTTATGCTAACAGCTTTTAGCCAGCAGCATGCTAGGCGTGGTTTCAACTGCAGGAGCTGATGAATACTAACAAACAAAGGAGTTGTGATGAAACAGATACAGGCCGTTAGAACTCGGGAGAACTCGGGTTTTATCAGCACCTGCGTAGTTTGAGAGATTAAAACTGAAAGAGAAGTTGTTGACCTGTTTTCACCCACTATGAAGGTAAAATATTCAACAGAAACCTCAGAAAAACTGTTTTTAATGGAAGGGACTCTTTAAAGTGGTTTGCATGCGAGATGTTTTGCTCACATGCCTGAAGGTGTGAACTGCAAAACAATTCTGAAAAAATGTGCTTGAAATGCAGGTCAAGCTGTCAAGTTGAAAATTGGAAACATCTAGTCACCAGCTGTTTTGAAATTCCCAACACAAAGTTAGTTGGAGTTAAACTGATCATCTTTTGAGAGCATCTACTGTCTTTTATTTAATTTTTTTAAATATCTGTGAAACACAGAGATAAATTTGAAGCTATACAGTTCATTAAGAGCAACATCTGTGCACAATCCATGCAAAATAAACCAATCATTAACCAATCAGAAAAGCAAACTAAACAAGCCATGCTCATATGAATATTTCTCTATCCAGTCTACATCTTATGCCCAATGTTGCAAAAAAAAAAACCTAAACTGAATCACATCAAAATAAGTACATTTTAAGACATTTTGTGCCCGAAGCTATAAAGAGACCTGGCTGCAGCTCATTGGTTGTTAGTGTTCTGCACTCACAGCACAGGACTCTAAAGGACATGCAATAAGGTTCTATCAAACCATAATTTGAACTATAGTATTTCCATCCATCCATCTTCTGCTGCTTATCTGGAACTTGGTCAAGGGGCAGCAGCTTAACCAGAAATCTACTTCTGGAGAAAAGCAGAGACATTCCAAGGCCAGCTGTAAGACATCATGTCTCAAGACAGTCCAGGGTCTTGTCTCTGAGGGACACGACTGAAATCCTCACTCTTTGAAAGAATCCAGAAGATTTGGTTTTAAAAGCTTTTAAAGCTTTAAACAGAAACCTAAAGTTTTTTTTGAACTTGTTTCTTATACGCTATATAATTTAACATTAGACCTGATTAAAAGTCAGTGTATCACGGCAACAAGTCTTTTGAGTCTGCTTGCAGTGAAGGATGTCTTGTTTTCATCATGTTCCTGCTCGGCTGTCACTATTCATGAATTACAATCTTAAATAATAATCCTCACAGATGGGCGTGTTTCATCAGCTGTACAGTTTCCTTTTAACTATTTGATCTGTTTATTTCCACTAGTTTGGATTCAGGAGTACAGATCTGCTACTTGATTACAGGATTATCTTACTGTATTTATTTATTTTTATATTCAGTAAACTTGTTTACATTATCATATTCAATGACTTTCATCTTTGTCTTTTTTTTATTTTGTGCGTCATGCAGGAATTTGTGTTTGTTTTTCTGAGTAAAGATGTTCTTTTTATTTTCACCTTTACTGGACAGAAAGGAAAAATGAGATTTTCTCAGAAACAAGAGAATCAGTGAGAATGATTAGTGTTACGAAGACAGAGTGATTTCCCAAGAGATGGTCCAAGCTGAAAACACAATTTACAGGACACATACTGAATCCTTTTTTTAACAAGTTGACATCATTCAATAAAATACTCAATAAGCCCGTCACATGTTTCAGTTAAAACAACAGGATTTTATAAATAAAACCCTCTTACAGTGCTATGAAAAAACTAGTTATCCCTTAATAACTTATTTTCTTGCATTTATGTCACACTAAATTGTTTCAGATAATCATATATAATCTGAGTGAATATAAAACTCCAATTTCAGGTACTGATTATGATTATTAAAGAAAAAAAAGGTACTCAAACCAGCCTGGCCCTATGTGAAAAAGAAATTGCTCCCTAATTTCTCCAACATCTCGGACATCGATCAGTGTTGAAAAGGTTACAAAACCATTTCTAAGGCTTTGGCGCTTAATCAAATCAGAATAAGAGCCATTATCCACAAATGGAGAAAAATAGAAAAGTGGTGAACCTTCCCACGAGTGGCCATCCTGCTAAAATTACTGTAAGAGCCTCCCAGAGGAGGGAACAAAGAACCATGTAAGATCAGTTTTTATAATTTAATCATGAAAAAATAAGTAAAAATGGCATGAGTAGGTGACTTCCAAGACAAAAACCACTGCTGACCAAAAGAAACACGAAAGCTCATGTCTCATTTGCTGAAAATTATCTTGGGGATTCTCAAAACGTGGGTTCTGAATCAGGACAGTGATCTGTTCTGAGAGGCTCAGCGGACTCGTCAAAGTCGTTATCTAAACTTCCCACTTCAGATAAAAATGATAAGTAAATGTAATGTGCAATTAAGTTAGTTAATAAAAAAGTTGTCTTTTTTTATACTTTCCCTATTATCAGATATTTAAGCCTCATACATGTTTACACTAATGTTAAGAACTTTAAGTTGTGATCTCTTTCACTTAAATCTTCTGTTTACTGTTAAATTGAATAACAAACAGAAATTTAAAGATTATATTTTTTGTTGGAAAAAAAATAAACTCTAATAATAATAATAAGTAATAGGTAACAGAAAGTACACACTAAACACAGTGACTGTAGAGTCTTATTACTCAAAAATTATTTTTCTAATCATTAACATCTTACAATATTTGCAAAGAAACAAAAAAAAAAACATATTTCTCTCATTGTCAACAAGCGGAGGGAGAAAAGTTTAATTTTACTTTAAAGTAAAGAAATCACCCAAAAGATTTATGATGGGAAACTTGTGGTAGATGAAGGAAAGGAAATTAAAAGAAACTGAAAAGAGAAATAAGAGCCATCAAAGAAGTTATGATGAGGTCACTGTTTGCCCACAGAGTTCATTTTTATACATTTTTTGCCAATATCAAAGCAAAATCACTCATTTTCCCCACAGTGGCAAAACAGTTTGACCTTAGTACACAATGTATTAACTCAGTGTTTCATCAACATTTTTAATCCTGAATCAAGAATAAAACAGCTGATGTGGGTATATGAAGGGGGGCTTGCCTGAGAGAGGTCCAGATCTACCTATCCTGATGGTCATCTCATCTTCATCTGGAAGCTGGAACGACGGTTCCTCTGCTTTCTCTTTGGCCAACTTGGAGTCAGGAGGCAGAGCCAAGGCAGTGTGGGGGTCAGTACCAACACCCTGATGAGATAAACAAGCTGGTTTAAATCAATTTCACACCCAGATTTACATAATTCAACCTCATGACTGATCATATGTATTCAGATTTGTTCTAATTTGGTTATTTCAGATGTCGATAGCAATGTGTAAAATACCTTTAACTGTTAATGATGTGACACAAATGCAGAACATAAGGTTTAAACATCCAAACAAGCATCATTTAATATCTGATTCAATATTCTGTTCACTCAGCTGAAACTTTACAGCATGGCGCCGTTTTATTTCACTAAAACTAAACTAAAAGAAAGAATGAGGTGTGTAAGATTAAACTGTTTCAATGGGAATTATGAGAGAAGCAACAGAAAAGTAACAGTCTTGGTATTTTTTTGGTCTGCAGCATACAGGTATCAGTAAACAAAATGCTAAAGGGAAAATACACAAGAACATTTTTAAAAAGGACACACTGGTTTCTGCCTATTAATACAGAAAGTGTTAAAAGGCCAGTTTAAATTCATTCATTCTACAAAAAGAAATATCCTTAACAAGTGAAACATGTTTAACACAACTTCTTTCTACAGTCAGAATATGCTTGTACAAAGACAAGAAAATCGCAGCAGGGAATCTGTTCTTGGGTATTTTGGTATTGTTGTGTGCACCACACTGAACATGGGCCATTAAAAGCATTAGCCATCAAAGAATCTTTTTTAATTTAACCTTTATTTTATTTACATCCAGACTGGAAGTCACCAAAAGTATGGGCTGACAAACCACGAAGCTTCTGGAAAGACACAACTTGAGCTGTCTGACCAGTACATTAACTCTGTGTTTTCAGAAGGAAGAAGGAACCTGTTTTGTTGGAGCTTGAATCTGTGCACAGGGCAATGAAATCTCAAGACTAATAAGGCCTCCCTATAGCAAATGTCATGTTAAGTGTCAAGAAGCTCAGCTTCAGTTGAAGGTCATGGGTTTTACAACAGGGTAATAACCCAAACATACATCTAAAAGTCCTCAGAAATGACTAGGTAAAACACGGGACTGTTCCAAACAGGCCTTTCATAACCCAGAGCTAAATGTTATCGAGGATCTATACAACAAAACACAACAAACATTTCTAACAAACAGGAATTAAAAAAATATCAGATGTATTTTCTGTTATGTTTTAAAGAGGCCATGTCATACACATTTCGGGACTTTGTGGGTTTTTTTAAGTATTAACCAGTAATATGAAACATTTTATAAGACTGATTAACAGACCTTTCAATCTGTCTGCATTAAAATTCGGGTGGTTCCGGCTCCTTCCGTCAGGCTGCTTCATCAGCAGCTCGTTCATATTCATTATTCGAATTTGCTGGACTCTGATTGGCTAACAAACTAGCCTATGAGAGCAAGGTATACTGTTTCCTGCCCCGCTGCGCATGGCAACATCAGACATCGTGTCTTCCTGTTTGTTACGTCTAATGCTAACAGCTTTTAGCCAGCAGCATGCTAGGTGTGGTTTCAACTGCAGGAGCTGATGAATACTAACAAACAAAGGAGTTGTGATGAAACAGATACAGGCCGTTCAGACTCGGGAGAACTCGTGTTTTATCACCACCTGCGTAGTTTGAGAGATTAAAACTGAAAGAGAAGTTGTTGACCTGTTTTCACACCCACTATGAAGGTAAGAACACCTGTGGAGCTAAAATATTCAACAGAAACCTCAGAAACACTGTTTTTAATGGAAGGGACTCTTTAAGAACTCAGTTTAATTAGAACTGAGCCCCATCTGCACTGTTCTAGATCTATTTCAGCCATATTTACACTTCCTATCTACAACCAACAATGATGTTAACTGAACTGAATGTTTTTTTTCCCTGTATCTTAATGTGGATGTTCTCATCAGATGGCATGATGCAGGTATTTCAAGCATCTTACTTAAAACTTCTGTATCTCAACCAGAGGAATTTTTCACTCTACATACGTGTGTGTGTAATTTATTCTTCTGATCACAAAACAAATGTTTGACTTAGACTGTTGTCAATAAAAATGTAAATAAATATTTTACAATAATCATGTACTTGAATTACATTCATAATTTCTTAACATTTCCAGTTTTCATTTCATTTCCCTCTCCGTTTGTTTTCCAGTTAGTTTTTTCTTTTATATTTCTGCATCTTTTAGATGCTTTTATACACGTATATTTTCAGTTTGTGTGTGAAGGTTCTACTTTGCTGACATCTCTTCAGACCCCCACTTCACTAACACCTGCGTTTCTTCGACTCTCCTCCATTAATACATCCACTCAGCTCACCAGTTTGTCTTTGCTTCTTACTGTGATGGTAAGGATTCATCTTTTCTGCTCAGTACATGATGAAATCACTCTTGTTTTGTTTATTTGCTAAACCTCCAGTCCCTGTCTGGATTGCTCTTCATCTCCAACCATGTTATTCCATTTTCTTCTATTAAGATGCATCACACTCCAGCATGAGACTTGCCTGCTCCCCACCAGCCAACTCATTATTCCTAACGACAGTCATTCACATGCCAGCAACAAGAGAATTTCAATGAACCATTCTTTGGTTCTTTTTTAACTGTGCCAATTGTGTATTTTGGTTCTGAATCCTGTTTGTTTTCCTGCTGTTGCAGTTTGTTAGAAGGATTGTAGCTGTTGATGATTCACCCGAGCATCTAACCTTTTAACCTCTGTTCTGTTTAAATTTGAACAATACTGGCATAAATACTCCTATAATAACAGCCTTGTGGACTTATTTGTTAGTTTATTATATTCAGTGTTTTTTACGTTGCAGCTCTTACTAACCAGTATGAACGTGTTCACGTCCAACAGATGAACCAAAATACCAAGTCTGTTATTCTAAAGCATGTAATATTAATATTAATAATAATGATGGATTTGATTTATACAGAACCTTTCAAGGTGCCCAAAACGCTGCAGAGTGAATCCATCATCCATTCAGAATCACATATTCTGATGGTGGTAAATTACATTGTAGTCTTAGCTGCCTGGGGGTAGTCTGATAGAGGATGGGCTGCTCTTATGCAACATCGGTCCCTTTGACCACAACATACATCAGGCCAGTGATGTGTGACACAACAGCAGAGTGACCAGGATGGAGCTGGATTCAAGCTGCCAACCATCCGATTATTGGGCAACCTGCTCTACCTCCTGAGCCGCTGCTGCCCTTATAATGTCTTTATAATGATAGTAATTAGTCATCTCATTTAGCCCATTCTCAAACAGCTTCAACTCACTTGGATAAGCATGATTTTGACAGGATTTTAAAGCAAGAAAGAAGGATAACTTCACTCTAATTTGGTGCCCTTCACATGGGATGATGACCTCACAATGTCACAAAAAAACAGCCAGAACCTAGATGGTCTTTGCAGGGTCTTCATGTGCATGTTAATGTGGGAGAAACTGTGACAACATACATTTGTTTGGAGCCTGTAAACATGGGAGTGATTGCATGTGCAGAATCTAGAGCAGGATTAACCAAGTTGGGTTTGTGCCACAGAGCTGCAATCCCATCAAGCAGCAGCATCATGTTAGTGTGATCCGGTAGCTGCAGGATCACACCTGGTTTGAAGGTATCGTGCCCTGCACACAGTGCAGCTGTAAAAATATACTAAAGGAACATTGCAGGGAGATCTGCTCTATTCTTTTATTTGTTTTCTTATTCTTTTACAGTTTTTTGCCAGAAGTTTGACTGATACAAAAAAAAAAAAAACTCAATTAAAATTAAATTCCACTTTCAAAACAACCAACTTTAAAAGAAATGTTTAAAAATCGTGAACTTTTTTTTAATTAACTGTGACTAATGATAACATGCTAAATAATAAATCGGCAGCTGACAGATGAAGGTTTAATTGAGTGATCTTTAAACATTGGTAAATTTGATGTTAATTAGAAAACCATTAACTGAGTGATGTCGAAAAGTGAAAGGTAATAAAAACTACAAATGCTTTTCTTTGTGATCCACCACAGGGTTTCTGTTACAGTCCATCTAAAAGTAGACAGAGAGCTTAAAGAACAACTAACCCCCCCTGCCAGAGACTTACTTCCGCCTCAGTGAGAGTTCAAAACTGGCGCTGAAATGGGCGTGCCGGGAGGACTGAGGGGCACGAGCGGGAGGGGGCTAGTGGGCGGGGTTTGGGCTGTGATTGACAGTTGGCTTTGGCGCTGACACTGACAGCTAAAGTGCATAATGGCAAGCGACAGCGAGTCAAGTTTTGCAACAGAGAGATCCTTTGAGGTGGAAGATTTTTCTCCACCTCCCTCCCCTGAGATGGAGGTTCTGGAGGAGGGTTCGGTGGCGGACGCTAGCGGTCCTGAGCCGTATCGCTTCGAGCCGCGAGCTCCAGCGAGGCCCCATACGGTGCTGCGGAGGCTGCCACCGAACCCTCGCTGGAGCTCGCGGCTCGAAGCGATACGGCTCAGGGCCGCTAGCGTCCGCCACCGAACTCTCCTCCAGAACCTCCATCTC
>SSNP01000222.1:297722-312987 GCA_006937955.1 Pachypanchax playfairii | reverse complement strand
TATATATATATAAAAAATAAAAAAAACACACATTTATATTAGCACAAGGTTGAACAACCAGCACAACCATACATGTCTAATTAGTTTTATGGGTTCGGCAATATAAATCATGTGTAATATGATGTTACCATGCACACAGTACAACACAGAACCAGCCAGGGCCGGAGTGGGACTCATCTTCAGCCCTGGAGTTCCACGTCTCAGACCGGCCCATTTTAGATCACAACCTATTATTATTAAAACCATAAAATCTTAACCTTACATGTTAAATCTACAATGGTGCACTGTTACATAAAGCCTTAATTCACTGTAATTGATTTAGCAATATTTGATGAGGATAAGAAAAAAATGTATATTCTGTGACTGAGTGTGATTGAAACTATCAACAGACTCATAGAAAGTGGTTATCCAATGCTTGCTAGTTCACATACTCTGTTACAACAGCTCACCTGCTCCTACCAGCCTACTGACAGGAGCATCTCCTCATCACTTCCTGGCTCTGCTTCTGGCACTCAATCATATTTTTAGGTCATAACTCAGTACAAGCTCCCTTTTTACAAACAATTCTGATCAATTCAGTTTCACAAATGTAGTGCTGAATTGTCCAGCATCTGAGGATACTTAGCAGGCCTCCAGACTTTATTATATTAATATTCAGTCAGTGGGTAATACTATCTGCCCAATTGTGGGTTCATGGCTGGTGCTTGGTGGATCTTGCTTCTGACTCAAGCCTGCTGTTTGTAACAGCAGCTTGTTTTAATGGAAAAGCTGCCAATTTTTTGCACATTTAGCTGCGTTTCCAGAACTTTTCTCTATAAATCCAGCCTTCTCCACACCACCTTTCTACTCTACGCCTGTAAACACAGCTGGACGAGCTCACTGACGTGTTACGTCAGGTGCTACTGAGAGAAAAAAAAAAAAAACAGAGCCGACAGTGGAGACGGCCCAGGACCAGGTAGCAGCGTAGGTTACGTGATCAACACAGAAACATGACTAAACACCGGCCCGCAAAAAAGAAAAGAAAAAGGGAGGGAGGGAGCGATCACCGGACCACCAGGAATTGTCCCGGTCCTCCCGATTAGCCACTCCGGGCCTGAAACCAGCACCCCGGTATAAAATATCAACACAAAGTGGATAGTGGATATAACATGCCTGTACCTTTGTAGCTCAGTGTCATAACGCCCAGACTCGTTCATATTGTAATTTAGCATTTGCATGACTGAAATACTAGATACTATTCAAAGCTGACAGAACAAGGTAATATACGAGTGTCACACACTGCTATTATCACTGCTGTAATCAACCTTGGTAAAACGTAATTCTTAGCTGTTTTTAGCTCCATATTTTGCTCACTCACCTCAGACTGGTGCCTTAAATCCTCGTTGGCGGGGCAGCAGTGTCGGTGTACTTTAGCTCTGCCGTGTAAAAGCAACGGGACAGTCTCCCTCTTCAGAACCAGCTCCTTCACAAAGCCTCGTTCATGCTCCAGCAAGTTGGTGAAGGAATCGCGGGTAAAATGTTGTCTGCAAACTCCGGCATATAATTTTCTACACTAAATATTGGAACTAAAATCTAAGTTAATAACGCTAACTAAATGCTGTGCTATCAAATCGCTAACCTGAAAATCGAAGACGTTCGCAGTTCTCTCTATTCAAACTCCAGCTCGATACGAGGCGTGTCTACGGCTGAGCCGCTTTTATACTCGGCAGCGGCAGAGCTGCCACGTCACAAAATCTTAAGAACCTCAGAGCTAATCAGTAAACTGGATTCGAAATTCGAATGCAGTACACTGTTTAACCTTAGGAGGGAGCTACACAGACGTTTTTTGGCTTAAAGTTAAGATTTTAACAAATATGCACTAAAATATCAAAATAATGCCTGGGACATGTAGTTAAGACTACTAGACACCCGTTTAGACAGTTTATCAGCAAAAAAAAGTTGATTTGGGGGTTAGTTGCTCTTTAAAAGGTTTCAGTGTGTACAGTTTGTATGGTGTAAATAAAACAGCTCCACTGAAATGAATTGCTGTTGTGGGACCTGAAGCAAATGGTTCTTAAACAGGGCTATAAAGAAGAACAGTCCATAACTCCTCTACACACTAATGCAGGTGATTCTGCAAGCTAATGCATCAAGTGTCCTAGTGGGTTTTCAGTTAGTTTTATTCACTGTTACTGACAGTGTAAAGTATTTTGCAGGGGTAACATACTCTTGTCCTCAGCAGCTGTTGTTCTACATCCAACACACCTGACTGTAAAGACTGACTTATTTCTTCAGCATGCCAACAAGTTCTGATGGTAAATGCATCTCCTGAGTTATTAAATAAAAAGCCTTAAATATGACAATAATACAGAAAACTGACTTGTTTTTAAAGAGATTAAAAAATGTTGCTTGTTGGGACAAATAATTGAATCTAACAGCTGATTAACAATCAGAAACAAAACAAAATACAAATAAAAAACATTTATAAAAACAGATTGGCAAAGGGAGATGAGATGTGAAGTCCCGCCCCATCCATGTAAACTAATGGGACATTATCCCGACTAAAGAATAAAAGTATACACCAGATAATTTTTGGTTCATTCCAGCACTTCATTTCTGTTGATTTACCTGTTTTTTATGCTATGTGCTCAAATAATATTTTTTTAGTTGGTTTAGTTGTAAACACACTATGAATAAGTAGGAGGGACTTTCAGTCCCATGTCTCTGTCCCACGTCCCGTCAGTCCATTTCAGGGTTGCAAAAAAACCCACAAGCTGGTATTTCTTTGGAACACAAACTTTTTAGGCACATTTCTACTGTAGTTTGTCAGCAGCAGTTGCAAACCATGTTTTCACCCAGATGACAACGCTACACCACTCTGTACCAGCCAACGCCACATACAGGAAACAGCCAGAAAAAACAAACTAACATCAGCGTTGGAACAATCCAAGACTTGTTGTTATGATTCATTGTTCTTTCAGAACAAATCCAAAACAGAGTCGTATGTTCTAGAAATGAAATGACCTGATCTGTAAGTTAACTTTTACTAAAATAACTTCAGTGGTGTGTTTAAATTCTGTTGATGGTACAATTTGGTGTTTCATTATCAGAGCCATCTGTTAGTTTTCCCTCTCATGTCTTTGGTTTGTGAGAAGGATAAAACCTGGAGGCGAGGTGGGGGGTGGGGGTTCTGTGTGCGCTCCAGAGGGAAATAGTAATGAGTGTTGGTGCTTGACATTTGTACATTTCATGTTATTAACCTGAGAGAACCTTCTGACCACTGGGATTAAACGCCTGTGACTCAATCTTCATTACTATGAACAAATGATTTGTGAGCAAGTAAAAATAATATTTATGATTAATGGAGTATTTAACTTGGATAATATAATCAATCCACAGTAAATTATATTCATTGTAACATTTACTGTAATATCATTCTAAAATAAAATGTGCAGTATTTTGACTGTGCTGATATAAAAAATGTCTTATTTGTGATATCATCTTCCTTTTTGAAAGTTATATTTTTATTAGTTCTGGTTCGAAGATAAATATTTCTAATGTATGTGATAATTGTCTCTTTATATACTGAATGTTGGCAAGTCTGTGTTGAGTTGAAAGAGTGGGAGCGTATCACATCATAGATTAGCTCACATACCATCTCAGAGAACATTATTAACCTACGGTGGCCTTTGGTGACAGCCCATGATACAAGCTCATCAGCAGGTCCTGGCTCAACATTAACACACCTCCAGAGGCAACAGGCTGTTTATTACAGAAGTCCTTTACTCTCTTCCTTCTTCTGCTTACTTTAGTTTTTTGTACTTTTAGCTTAAAATGGTTTAACTGCTTTACCTTTTCCTAACTTGGTGGCTAAATAGTTTATTTAAAATAAATAAAAAAGAACAAATAATTCAGTCAATAAAAAAGTACATGTGTTAATGCTGACTACGATACAATACATTACCCGCAGCTCTATTTAAGACCCTGCAGATTATCCATGCTCTAGATTGTATATCAATGTGAAGGGGGCCTAAACGGAGCTTATTGTGTGCTGGTAGTGAAGGAGTGAAGGGGGGAGTGTATGAAAAGCAACCCACAGGCTTCATGTCTTGGTCCAGTCATGCAAACATTTCATGAGTTTCTGGTCTAGCAGCATCTTTACGTGGTTCAAACGACTCGTGCCAGAGTGTGGAGGCTGGGATGTGATGCAATCACCGGTGTGCATGGTGGGTTGACAGACTGATGCACAACCTTGCTGGTGATTTACAGTGTGGTGAAGGTGCAGGACGACATCTTGGGTTACATGAAAAACCTATTTTGCAAGTATTAGTATCTTGTCACAACTTCCTTCTCACTGTCAGAGCTTCTCCATATTCATAGCAATGCAGTCACATTCAGATCCTGGACAGAATACTGGGAGTCATCATCTGGTATGAAGGTGACCTAACAGAGTGATGCAGGTTTAGATACCCTCATGGATGTTTTCTTTTCATTGGCAGCCATCTTACAAAAAACTGTTTTTTATTCCCTTTAAATGTACTTCAGTCAGGTTGCACCCTTTTGAATAGCTGATTATAACACCTTGCATTTCAATAGTAGAGCAGTTTGGTTTAAAAGGTAATTAAAGAGCTGGTTAAACTGTACAAATGATGGGATTTAAGGTTTGTTAGCTTTATTACTCGCCAGCTTGATGATTTCACCAACTTCCTGATACCAAAGCACTATGGCAGGATTCAGTATGAAAGCATCAGAGCTGTCTGATGTTTACGTGATTTATTGTGTGTGAAAGCAGAAAAGTTGTCTCCAAGGACTTGTTACACAGTTTGATGTGGAAGGCAGGAGTTGAGGAAGTCATGGAAAAAAAAAAACAAGTCAAACCAACAACTGCACTGGATCAATCAAAAGCACACCAATATCCTGTCATACTTACAAACACTCCAACACACAGAAACACATTCACTCTAAGACTTGCTTGATGACTGGTGTGCACTTGTGTTATCTCTGCCTAAGATTACAGACTGGGCTCAGCCTTTTTGATTAAGGAGACCAAACTCTCTCAAATCTAACTGAGTTCTCACACATAAACAGAAAACACCCTCAAGTCTTCAAGGAAAACTGATTATTTTGTGCCTCAGAGATTTCAATCAGCACCAGAGAAGAACCCTCCAGAGCTCCAGTCCTTCCACATAGATGGCTGCACACAGCAGGCTGCAGAAGTTTGATCTGTTGATGATTGTGTCAAAGAGATCCAAACTTATTGGCCTTACTGATAATCAGACATGAGCTGGAATTTCCTGTTTTTGAGAGTAAAAATTCCAAACTGAGCCTATGTTAGGGTACAAAAATAAAGCAAAAGATTAAAAAAAAAAAAATGTTATGATCTGGCTGTGAATCATTCATGTGTCATGTAGCGTGTTGTTCAAACCCCAGTGCAGCGGGGAAACATTCTCACCAGGCTCAAGATCATTTCTAAAACAACAAACTTTTAATAATGAAAAACAAAGGTGCTGGCAGAAGCGAAACTTACATGAGATGTGGAACCAAGGAGATCATAAGAAGCAGAGGAAGATGAACCAAAACAACATTAATCCCTAACAAAGAACAGAACTAAGACACTGACTTAAATACATAAAAAAAACAAAAGAAGTAATCAACTGAACTCCAAACACCCGAACGGGGAAAAACAAAGCTACAGAGGACACAGGAAAGCAGAGACGAAGGACAAAACGCAACCAAAGGACTGAACACAAAAGTAAAGAGGGAACAAGGAACACAGCGGAATCAAAACCCCAAAACAATCCCATAACACAAAGCATGAAAGAGAAAAACAAAACCACAGGTGCAAGAGAAATCAAAGTTAAACCCAACAAAACCCCAGAGTCACAACATCATATCGTCTACAAACATATTTCCAGATGCACTATGAAATGCTGTTTAAAGTAAAGAAGCTTTAGCTTGTTCAAAGACTGTTTTCATTCTATAGGTTTTGTACCATAAAGGTTTAAGGGAGGTTGTGCTTTACGGGTTACACAAAATCTCAACTAAATATCAGACTGAAACCACAGTAAAACTGAGAAGGCTCAACTTCAAGTGGCCCGAACAGGAAGATCTGTGCAGAGTACGAGCTGGAGGTCCTGCCATTAGAGTGGGAGGCTCCACCAAGCATGCTGGAGAATGATAGGGCCAAGATACTGTGGGACTCCCACACCCAGACAGACAAACCTGAGATGCTATCTGGACATAGTGGTCGACAAACTACAGAAAAAGGCAGTAGTGATCAATGTAATGATCCCAAGTGATGATAGTCAAGGTATTGAGAAAGTCAAGGCCTCAGTAGTACCAGTGGACATCAGACCACTTGGTGCTGTGACCTCCAAACTGGGACGGTGGCACCAACAGACACCAGAAACAACATCAGAGATCTCTGTCCAGAAGGGCATACAGTTCTAGGAACAGCTAAGATGCTGCGTAGAACCCTCAAGTTCCAGGTCTCTGGTAGATGTGGAAGAAGTACAAACTAGGAGATATTTTTATATATACTCTACCAGTCAAATGTTTGGACACACTGTCTCATTCAAATGACTATGAGATAGTACTTATTGTTGACAAGCTATGCTAGTTTTCTGCAGAATCACTATGTACATTGTCTAACACATTCATTCACAACATATATTAGTTTACCAGTATATAAATGAACAGGATTAGAATAGATTTATCATTTTATCTTATAAAAAAATCATACAAAGCCAATTTTATAAACAATTTCAAACAGCTTCAGTGATGTTTTTCTCAAAATGTCGGGCAAAAGTCCATCCATGTTTTGCAGGTGCAGAAAAAACTAAAGCATTAAAAGACAGCAGCACATTTTAACTACGTGTATTCATACACATTTTAGCAGCTTGTATGGAGGGAAATGTAACCACCTGTTTTGAGGTGCCAGCGTCATCCGGCTGTGGAAAGTCCTACATGTCATTTTGTCAGAGTGACTAGAATTGCAAGACCTTTAAAAACCTGCGTTCTTTTCAGTCTCGTCATTCCTAACTTTAAAAGTCACATCTGGTTAGCTTTTTATTCCGATTCATAAAAGTTCCACAGTAATTTTAGTCATTTTATTCTGCAACAGCCCAGTAGATTGTCCTTTTCATTCTGCTCTGATTCTGAATGGTAAATGTCTAAAGATAGCTTCTGCAGACCAAATGTTCACCTTTCAGCTGACAGACAGGTCAACACGACTGTTATTAGAGGAGCCCCCGACACTGTAATCACTGAAAAAATTCCAGTCCTCATTCATATGGCTTTGAAAATTCATGCAACCCATATCACACACGTATTAAAGCCAGAGAGCTGTAATGTTCTTTCATTTCATCTACATAAATGTAAACCAGAGCTTTATTTCCCAGCAATTACTGCTCACTCCATCATCTACCTTACAGATGAAAAATTTCCCTTGAATTTAATGGCCTTTTCTACTCTCACTGACATTTAGAAACAATCCATGGAAAGACACAATGCAACAGCATGCCTTCATCCATAACACCCTATTATACCTTGGGTAGCTGTTAAAACATGTATGAAAGTAAAAGAAGGACGCTGTGCCATTTTTGTTGCAACTGATTGAAAAAAATAATCCTTTTAAAACGTATTTGCAGTTATTTATGCACCCTTCCATTAAGTTTTACCTGAGGGGGGGAAATGGTTGAATAATTCTTGAAATTGAGATTTAAACCCTTTTGGGTTGACATAAAATATCATTAATACAAAAGACAGAAAGGCAAGCACTTGGACAAGGAGGATGAATGACCCTCTCCAGCAGCTCAATGCTTGAGTGGCTCAGATTGTCTCTCTGGATGCATCAGTGGAATACTGAGAAAGCACAGCCTTCCCAATCAAGCAAGTGGTTTCTGTGGATCATCATTCACTGTGTCTGTACAGTACATCAGTGGGAACAGCATATAATCAGTTTGGACTTCTCAACAACATGAGATCAGGACAGAATTTGTAATGGGTAGACCAAAGTGCAAAATGTTGTAGATTCACAATAAAGGCTTGATATGTAGCAGGCGAAATTCTTTAACCCAGTTTGCCCCTAAGACAAAGTGTATGTCTTGTTTTTCAGAAAGGTCTCAGAGGGAGGGAGGGCAGATGTGCAAGTGCAGCAATTAAGAACATCTTATCTCACTAGTTTCATTATATTTTATACTGAATGGTACCTACAAATTGCAGCAGTAGTTTAAAGTCTATTGCTACAGTTTCCACGAATCCTTTCACACCCTTGTGATAATGTCCCGTGTTCAGGAAACATACAGTCTATGTGTCAGAAAAAGTGTTGATATCTTGCTGTGTGGTAATAAATGATAACAATCAACCTCAAAAATGGACTTTAGAATATTCCATCCTTACACGAAGCTACAGGCACTACATAAACTCACACCATCACTCCATAGCTTTATGGCCACTCACAGGTAAAACACTGCTTATACCCATTCATGTGTATGTTTCTTTTATACATCTCACCTTTCCAAATTGTGTTCACATAAATTACTGAACTTTCAAAAGACCAATCCACTGGGTTATAAATGTGTCTGTAAAAAGAATGTTTATTCCACAGAGACCAAAGCATTGAAATGACTGGATGATGAGAGGTGTTCAGGCAGCTAAACACAGACGGTCATAATGATGTGTCAGATTGATGCATGTTAAAGTAACATTTTTAGTCAAGCCATGTTATTAAAATGACTTTCATTCCAGTTCCTTTTCCCTTTTCATTCTTACACTGAATGTTGGTTTTTGCTTTAAATGCCTTGAGCAGACAGGTGTCAAACTCTGATGTAGCAAAAAGATGTGCCGTTGTGAATGTGTTGGCTATTATTTTGATGAAATTATATAACACAATTCCTAAAGGTTTGTTTGGGTAACAGACTGTTTGAGATGTAATGTGTATCACATGGCAATATATAAAAGCACTGGCAAGGTGTTCTTGCTCAAAGGCAGAGTGAAAGGCATTGAGGCAAGCAAGTTGCAGTTACTGCAAAAATAATGACCTAGGTGCAAACTGTCAGAGAGTATCTCCCTGAAGGTAGCCATGGCATTGGATCTTTTTGTGCTCACATAAAAAGACAAAAAAAAGAGTGGTGGGGAAAAAATAAAACCTCCATCCCACCCTTAAAATGTGTAAATGGTAAATGTCCTGTATTTCTATAGCGCTTTTCTAGTCATTCAGACCACTAAAAGCGCTTTCACACTACAAGGTTTTGCATTCACCCATTCATACAACCCAATATGTAAACCGGGGGGAGAGGGTAGGGGCTAACACTCACACAACCCGATACGCAGATCGGGGGGCAACATGGGGTTCAGTGTCTTGCCCAAGGACACTTCGACATGTGGAGGTGGAAGCCGGGATCGATCCACCAACCTTCAAATTGGAGGACGACCGCTCTAACCACTGAGCCACAGCCGCCCAAATCAAACCTTTAATGATTAAAAACGAACCTGTAATAAAAGCTAAAAGATTTAAATGAAGCCACCACAGCTTCTGCATGGGATATTCTGCTTGTTGTTTTAGTAGTTGAACTGAAGCATCAGCTTCACCCTCTGCAAAAGGAAGGATTCTATGTATTTAACTCATGCAGATCTACATGTGCAATCTTCCAAAGAGCTAATGAGGTAAAGCTGTCAAGACGGCGCTATGCGTGGGTTGAATGCTGACTGGGTACAAAATAACAAATCGAGATGAACTGAAAAACCCAATAATAATTATACAAAGGATAGAGTTTAAAAACATTTAAAAAAACAGATGACACATGAACATGAGCTGTATCAGACAGTCTTGTAACTTTCACTGTTTTTAAAGTGGATCTTTGCCAACTTGATTTCTTCTTTTTCCCAAAAAATAAAAACTACAAGACCAACAGCAGCGTTGATACGTATAAAACCTAAAGTAGTACACAAAAGGTTTGAGCACATGGTCCTCAAGCAGATACACATTTACAATTATCTTTTACCTTTTCTATTTTGCATGTTTCTACAAGTGAGAAGCATGTACTAACTTTGTGATTGAAAGTGAAAGCAGGGCTTCCGAGAGATTTGAAATTGTACAAATTTTAAAAATGTTAGGGGTAAGTGGGGTCACACAGGGATGAATAGGAAATAAGACTTCAAGTGAATGACATCCAAGGGCCCAGTTTTATTCTAACCTGACTAACAGGAGCTTCTCCATTGACTCAGGAAGCTGCTCTTCTGCAGCAGCACCTCTTACTTGTGGGGTCCCTCAGGGGTCTATTCTGGTCTCACTTCTTTTCAAACGCCACATGCTGCCATTAGGGTCTATTTTTAGAAAACATGCATTCCCTTTCTATTGCTTTGCTGGTGACATTCAGGTCTACCTGCTTATTAAAATAAACAGTTCTAATTGTCTCAATTCACTTCTGAACCGATTAAAAGAAGTTAAACTTTTTCAATCTTAATGACAAAAAAACAATGCCCTTTTTTCTTTTCTCTCTTCATTATCTGCCAGCTGTAATCTTCAAAATAAAAAATAAAGGCCTGTACTAACTCACTCTGTGTGTAATGAATTATGACTTTCAAATCGTGAAATGGAGAAAAAAAGATCAAACTGTTTCATTATATTCTTTTTTTAAATGAACCTTTACACTTTTTATACTCACTGTATGTGTAAGAAACTATAACACGTGTGTGAATGTGAAAAAGGACTAATTCCTAAAACCAAATTTTAGAAACTTCTGAACATCCTCAATTTCAATAAATATACAAAAAGATGATCAGAATTAATATGTATGAAACACAAGCATCTGAAAATTACATTCACAGCCCAGCGCCAAAGCCATGCAAAATTCAAGTACTGGGAAGCTCCAGGTTACAGGGCATTCATTTAAAACTGTGGAAAAATATCAAAAAGAACTCAGTATAATTGGTAGACTAGTCAGTAGACTAGTTATACTTTGGGCAACTTGAAACAGTTTTCATGAACAAACAATTTATATTCATCAGATTGAAAAGTTAAAACTGCAAAAACTGAACCACAAAAAACTCCCTCTTCTCCCGATGGATAGCAGAATGCAGCTACTTGGTTAGCAGCACTCATTTATTTTGGTGGGGCAGCAAGAAAAACAGAATTGTACCTGGGATCAAAACAGAACCAGTCTTCTTTATCAGCCTCTTTACATTTCTTGCTCTGATGCTCCGCCCCCAACAGGTGACTGCAGGTGTGCTCACACGCTCCACAACAGATTTATAAAAGATCTTCAACATCTTGCTGCAAACATTGAAGGATCCAGTCTGCTTTGTCCCTTCCTAAAAACAGCATCACAGTTGTGTCTCCAGTTCAGTCTGTTGTCCAGGTGAACACCAGGTATTTATACTCCTCCACCACCTCCACTTCTTCTCCATGATGGAAATGAGTTCAGATTTGATTGACTTACTCAGTGGATTTCATGACTTATAGAAACTCTTCACTCCATTTATATTAATTTAATGGCGATGAAGGCCTTCTGGACTTATTTGTAATATGATCCCTTATTGGGTTGTGAACAGTAAAAACAGTTTCATGTACATTAATTGATTCTGACGTTATTTTTTGCAATTTTCAGTTTGGTTGCTCTGTGCTCTTTAGCTTTACATGGACAGAAATCACATAATCCTAATCAGTTCTGCATATATTTAGAGGCTCATATCTGCTCACCTTCTAAAGAAGATAATTACTATATTACTTAATTGCGTATAATTACTATTTAATGCATATTAATATTTGAGAAATAATTACATTTGACACAGAGCTACAGGTGTCCCAGTTCGTCTTGTGATGTAGGTGGAGAAAGAAGAAACAATTATTTGATGTTATATAAATAGTTTTTATATTAATTTTCAGGGATGCACTTCAAACTGCATCCTCTGTGTAAACCTCACTGTATTGTCTCATTTTAATTTATGCTTTTATCTTAATTCTCTTTTATTACCTTGTTGTTTTCTTGCTTGTTTTTATTGTAAGGTGACCTTTAGTGTTCTGAAAGGCGCCTATAATTTAAATGCTTTATTAATAACATTAAAATTTTAACAAAAACATTCATAAATAAATTAAGTCCAATAAAAATAATTTACTGTCTGAGCATGCATGTTTGAAAATTTTAATATCAATGTCAGTCTACCTGAAAAAGTAGAAAAATAGCAAATGGTTTTTTTTTTTCAATTCCAAATTTTTTGTCCCAACATCATTTTAATTTCTAATTTGCTGTATTTTTATGTGTCATGTTTTTTTGTTTTGGTTTTTAACAAGCACTAAGTAAAAGTTGTGTACTGAAGTCGTGGCTTCTATCAATCAGAAGTGATAGAAATAATGACTAAAAGTGTCTAAAAACAAGGGTGTCTCTAACATTTCAGAATGATTCATGAGTCCATCCCGTCTTTTGTTGCTACCATTCTAAATGTTTAATCAGTGGACGCTATTCTCATCCGAATGAGCCATTAGGTATCTGCTCCGTCCGCTAACTGGCTATCTTCAACCATTTATCTGGACAGTGCAAATATCATTACGATGTGTTTACTTGAATAAGACACAGTCTTCCCAGGAAATGAGAAGTTAAAAGCTAAAAGGTTGCTGGTTCAATCCCAGCTTTCTTCCACCTTCCAGATAAAAGAAAGATATAAAAATAATATCTGTAATGTCAACAGTGTGAATCAAGTTTAAAAGCTCAGCTCAGAAGAATCTCTTGACTTCAGCTGGTTCAGTATCAAATTGATGAAAAAAATTATTTAAAAAAAGGCAAATAAATCAACTGGATAAATAAAACATCTACTTATGCAACTGTCAGGGACCGGAATTTTTGATGGATTAATTTCATTTGATTTCCTGGCTTGATACCAATAATTATACCATTATACTGTATATCATTGTAAATGTGTGTTATTTAGTGATCTGATTGTAAAAAAGAACATGTGATAAACATGTTTTCTCCAAACATATGAAAGGTTTCCACATATGACCTTCTTGTCATTCTTCTCTAGCTACAACGAGAGAAAACAAACACTTGCTGCATTTTTGCATCACCTCGTTAAAAGAGTTGCAAAGCTTGTCTGCTGGTTTTCGGTCTTTTATTCAAAAAGCACATATGGAAAGACAATCTGGATCCTACTGCAAAGGCATCGTACATATCTGCTCTGGAAAGAGACATATTATAATGTTAAAGCACAAAAAAAAATCATCTGTCTTCAATAATTCTACTTTACTGACCCCAATATCCTGTTTGCGTGACACTTCTCCTGCTCTCCTAGCTAATTTATCCCACTTCACATTACAGGTATTTGTATACTAGTCGTACCAACAATTGGAAGTAATTTCTCTCTATGAAACAGCCGGAACAACAATAGCAAAGATAACTAAACATAACACATGGAAGGAAATAGTTTTAATTTCCAATTGGGAATTTACCTCTGCCCAAACAAACAAAGATTTGTTTCTACTAAAAAGAAAAGCAAGTGTTTCTTTCTGCCTAATCCTTCTGTACAAACACAGTGTAGAAGCAGCTGCTTGGAGTAATAGATTTTTATTTAGTCGAGGGAGAAGAAGAAACCATGACAGATCCCAACTGTGCCAGATAAACCAATCTAAGTTGATCCCATTCTGTCAAAGCCTTCTCTTCATTTCCTGTCCTGACTTTTTAAATATATTTTGTTGTTCTTGTCAGAGAAAAACAAAGTAAAACACCATAAAAAAAAACTGGCTGATGTATTTAAAACTGCACCTTTTTTTCAGGGTGTACGCAAAAACTGTACATGTATTTTATTTAAAATAAATATATGCAAAGGAGTACTTATATTTGTTAAACACCAGTGCAAGAATGCAGGACAATAAAAAAGAACAAATAAATCTATGCTAGGTCATCTAAAAAGTCAATGACTGACAGTATGAATTGGCAAAACATAAAAAATTAAATATAAAGCTTTGGTAAAAAAATAAGTATACGAATATAGCGCGATACAGCATGTTTAGTACCATTTTTTTGTAGTACCTGCCCTTTTTACATAATTCTACTTACAATATAAATATTGTTAAAGTATTAAAATGCACAAATATGAAGCATTAATACAACAGTCATTTAGATGTGTCTGGTTTTTTTTTTTCTCCCACACCTGGTAGTAACATGCTGCTGACACAAACACAGTATGGTAGTAATGTGTAGTTTCATTTCTTAACCAGCAGAAACAAAAAATAAATAAACAAATAAATAATCCTGATTTATTTTTGCCTTAATAAGTTTATTTCTAAAAAGATTACTGAGGGGAAAAAAAAACTATAGGTAAGGGTGGACAATGCCTTTACTGTGAATACACGCTGGTCCAATGTGGGATTTGATTTCCAGGTTACTTCAGCATCCTTTGTTCAAACATGTCACAGTGACAAATGATTATAACTTAACGTCAGATTATTCATCAACAACTACTCTGATTAGAAACGTAGCTACAGTTTATTAATCTCTGGGAGAGATTTTCTCTTGGAATCAAAGAGTCTGATGTCTGAAAGTCTCGTATAAAAACCAGCTAAAAAACATCACAAGCAGAGTCTCATTCCAATACATCAACATTTAAACAAGCGCTCTCATTTCATGCATGAAATTATATTAAATTTATTTGGTTTTCAACTCACATCAGCTTTTGGAAAATAATTCTAAACATGACTGATCACTAGCTGTAATCAGTCATGTGCTGCTCTGCGATGTTTATTGTTTACATGTGAATGCTACATATTATTAACCCTGTGTGAGAGCTGCATGTTGTATAAACTGTTCAAAATGCATAAAAATACCTTTAATAAAAATGTATTTCATACATATTATGAAAACAGAGAACTATAATGAGCCTCCCACTAAGACCTACTTCTTTATTATTAAGCATATATATTTATCCATACAATAATACTGTGCATAAGACCAGGAAAAAAGAAAGAAAATGAGTTAGTCAAATGGGACATTATTTTAGTTTGCATTGGTTCTGTCTCAGTAAAGGGTCTATTTCATTAGTTCAACTATTTTACACTGTTATTATTATTATTATTATTATTATTATTATATTATTATCATCACAGAGGTGCTTTCGGTGGCAAAACGTCAGTAAACATTCACGTTTTCATCCCCCTGGTGAACCGTCACAGTTAGATTAACATATTCATAGTAACCTAGAATTGTTATAATTCATTAGGTGGTGATCAGCTCTTTTTTTGTAAGAAAGTGATGTTATTCTTGAGCTGCTGGTGGTAAAGGGGGGGGGGGGGGGG
>SSNP01000222.1:263525-297712 GCA_006937955.1 Pachypanchax playfairii | reverse complement strand
GGGGGGGGGGGGGGGGGGGGGGGGGGGGGGGGTCAGGATCACTTGATTACTTCAAAACCTACATTTGGAGTATTATTCTTGTGCTTGTTATTAATTAATTAACATACATTCTGTTTATTAATTATATTAATTATTACTGTTAAACTAGTTACTAATCACTAATCACATCTAATTTTCCCCTTGAATTTGATTGAATTGAACTGAATATTTGAGTTGATTATCAAATCAGTGCCAACTGTGTTCTTGAGACATGAAACTCTGATAATAGGATTTCCTGTAATGGGAGTTGGAAGACACGAGTAGTTGAGTTTTGTTTGACAGACAGGTTTTTCAGCTGCTGCACTGTGGTTTGGCTCATCTACATCCATGTATCCTTTTAAACTATGAAAAACAACAATGAGACACAATAAGCTTATTAAAACCTTTGTAAATGAGAAACTTGGAGATCCCAGTTCTCAGCTGAAGAAAGAAGAACTTAAATGAATATGTCTGAGCTCATGTGTTCGAGTGGTTGTGTTCTTATTCCCTTCACAGTAAAAAGAAGGAGCTTATCTGGACTAGCACACGTCCTTATTAACCTGCTCTCCCAGTCCTGCACTAAGCCCTGAGTTGGACTATTTGGTGTCTCGACTAAGCCACTCAAAAACTTGTTTTCCATTTTGTCTGATCAAAGATAATAAGCCACTGAAGGGAGAGAAGTAAGTATTTCCTGAGGCCTTAACAGCTTGTGATTCTGCAGTTCCTTTCCATTATAAAAATCTGCTGAGAGCTTCGACTGCGAGCATCCATGTGGGCTGTAAATTTATGTGGATCTGTGAGCTAAAAGACACCCTCCCTAGCACAAGACGAGTGCTATCTACTAGAAAGATCTCCGGTCTTGCTGTGTGGAACAAGAGTAGTCTTTAAAGCGTGCAAACACACTCAGAGAACTGTTGAGCTACAAAGATACAGGCAACTGTTTTATCTTGAAAAGACATGAGCTGGGTGCTCACTTTTGATACTTGAACAATGAGCTTAGCTTGTGTGCTACAGCAAACAAAACAATCCTGCCCAAAAGCCAGAGTGTCTTAACCTCCTGGCTGCCTGGATTCAAATATATTATTAAAAAAATAGTACTTTAAATTGACAGTAACAAAGCTGGATGAAAAATATGAGACATAAACATGGTGTTGAAGTCTGCCAACAGCTGAATAAAGCAACTAATGGTGCTCAGAGTTGCACTAAAGTGAAGAAACTGTGGAACTGTTGTTTTTTTTATGTGAATAAATACTTTTTTATTATTAGATATGCAGGAATGAATTAATCCTACAAATTCAGCTCATTAGACATGCACCGAAATTAAGTGGCTCAGCCTCCAGCTGACGATAAGTCTTCACAAGATGATTTTTATATGAAATCTCTCAGTTCAATTCACATCTGTGTAAAAACCTGATGCTGTGTCAACTAACAATCTGAAAAATGTTTTATTCAGTTATCTTTAAAAGGTAAATATTTAGTCATGTGTCACCCAAACTTTACACATGCAAATGCTATAAGATACAAAAAATGATGCATTTTCTTTAAAGTGTTACATATATTAAAATGTATTCACTCTGTACCTACAGGTCAACACCAGAGAGGGGCTTTGGATTTTAAATGAGGTTTCCATAGCAACAAAGTCCCCTTTAGAGACATGAGAGGGGAGACAGGGATTGTAACAAGGCCTGCAGACTTGCTATCACCTTGCTTCCACACGCCTATTCTTAAGAAGCCAGACTCATTTGTATATCTCCAGAGTATCTGCTCAGAGCCTAGCGTCCTCACTCTTTATTACAGTTTCTAGTGGTTTAAACACACACAGTTACCACAAGCCTGACCGACACTGTGATCTGCTTGGGGCCAATGAGTTTGGAAGGTGACATTTCAAAAGGAAATGATTATTCATAGGTAAGCCTGACGGCCGCCAGTGAAGTAGGAAAAACACACACACACACACGTGCAGCTTCTTGCATGCCTTTTGTCATGCGATATTCAGTATGGAGCATGAGCTCTGTGTCTATTTGGTGAATAAATGAGGTGGAGAACCGCTGTTGGCTGCATGACTCATGGGGCTCTGCTGGACCTCTGCTACCTGCAGAGCATGTCAGGCTCTAACCACCATGAAAACACGGCTACATACATGTACAACACACACAGTGAGACAAACACATTCTGTGTAGCCACCAGGTATCACCATCAACTTGAAGTGAATCACCTACAACCTCTAGAATCAGTGACGAGTACTTCTGTAGCAAGGTTGGGAGGCGGGTTGATGGTTGGGGAAATCTTTAATAATAATAAACTTTCCATGATTTATTGTTTTTACTTTGGTCAAATAGACAGAAGGAAAAAGACAATGACACAGATTTTTAAGAATATACCAGAGTCTTGCACCTAAATGCTGCAAACATGGAACAAACATGTGCCTGAAAAATTGCAATAAATAATAAAGTTAGGTAAAGGAGCTTAATTTGGTTTGCAGACCAGTTGCAGGAGTAAATCATTAAGACACTGTATTTATGTAAAAAGATAAATTGTATATTTTCACATCATATTTTCATAACCTGGATACTAGAAATACACAATATATGACTATCATCTGGTGATGGCAGACAGAAACAATGTGTGATATGTAGTTTAAAGGCCTAGAGAGCTGATCTAAAACATTTAAAGTCACCTAACAGACTTGTATTTAACATTAGATTAAATTTGATTTAGTTTTCTGGCGTTAATGCAATAGTCGACACTTAATGTTGGTTCATTTACTTTAATAGACCAAACCAAGGAAAATTAGTGCAAAGTGAACATGTGCACATGTACATGTTCATATCGCCCTCAGTACCAGAGGTATTTAGCATTTTTACTAGGGCCGGGACTTTAACGCGTTAATTAAGATTAATTAATTACACAAAAATAACGCGTTAATTTTTTTTAACGCATTTTAATCGCACTTATTTAAGCACCGCAGAACATCTCTCATGAGTTTCAGCGGACCGATTATACTGGCGCACCTACCAGCGTTCATTATTTAGGACAACAACAAACCACAGTGAACATGAATGAAGAAGCGACCGCTTTGATTGGCCCCGTGGATGGGAAGTTTTGTTATAAAAAATGACTGGATGGAAGCGTGGATAAGAGCATGTGTGCAAGCTATGCAGCAAGGATTTTGCACATCACCGCAGCACATCGGGCCTGAAGTATCACCTCAATGTTAAACATATAGCAGCTAGCATGGACGTTAGCCCGACTCCGAGTACAAGTGTAGATATTTTCTACACTTAATGCACTGGTCTGTTGGACTTGGTTGAACAAAAATAAACTATATTTTGTTGCTTAAGCTTATGTGTATTCAGTCATGATTCAATGGTATACTAAAAATCTGTTTGAAAAAAATTCTCACTGTTCTCTGGTCAAATATTTATATGCGATTAAAATGCGATTAATTTTGATTAATTAATTACAAAGCCTCTAATTAATTAGATTAAAATTTTTAATCGAGTCCCAGCCCTAATTTTTACTGATTTTTAAGGCCCGCAGAATATTTTCTCCTATGACTATGTGAATTCTGAAATCACCATCACAAAGATTAGTCTCTTTTCTTTCTTCTTTTCTTCAGCAGCAAAATCAAAATTGTTTCTACCTTTTTCTGTTATTTAGTAATCTGCAGTACAAAAGAGCAACTTTCATGACAGACAGTGAAGATAAAGAGCGTTTTGTGTAAAGAGGTTTTTCAAGCAGATCAGTGACTTTGATGTAAATATTTCATGTTTCAATGATTCATGCAACATCTCAACTATGTTTTACTACAATGAAAGTAAAAAAATAACAGTAAAAAAGTACTTTTAATTTATTTTATGTATGAAAATAGTCATTTATAGACAATTTTAACATTTGACAAAAATGTAAGAAAAAAAGTTACAGTGTGTACGTGTGTGTGCGCACATGTACACGAGTGAGTGAGTGAGTGAGTGAGTGAGTGAGTGACGGACAGGTTTTAATTGATTTGAGTACAAGCCTTTCTTATCACCAAGAGTGAAATTATAGTGACCCTTTACTGTAGCATAAACATATGATCTACTATGAGTTTATTTATTTCAAGTGTTGATGCATCAGTTCAACTCTAAATCCACACAATAGATGTTTATTTGTTTTTACAGTAATATAAACACATTTATGCTGGAATAAAACATTAATGAGTTTAGCCTATTATTATCTAATAAATAAGATCTGGAATGATGGTTACTCCTCCCAGTGACTCCTTCAAGAGCACTTTCATGACTCATCCGTTAAGAACCAGGGAAACATCCAAGCAACTGCACATCAGTGGAGGTTAGTTTTCATGGCTACACTCCCACAAAAACATTAAGCAAACATAGCAGTAAAGAGGGAAGTGGGAAACCCAAACCTCCAGTAATCCAAAGGAATAAAAACCTGTTTTGTTTTTGGCAGTTTTTTTGTTTCCTCCCCCACATCTCACAAAGCTGACCCCTTAAACCAGCCTCATTCATCCAGGGCAACAATCCTCCATGTTTAAAATGTTTTTCTGCTCCAACACACTTGAATTAAAAAATACTTTATTAATCCCTGAAGGGAAATTAAATAAAGATGAGATATAATCTGTGATTAACAGCCTTTTGCTGATCTTGAAGACATGCTGAACGTTTAATTCAACCATTGAATCAGGTGTACTGGAGCAGTGAAACACTTAAAACATGCAGGATTGTAACTGTTATTAACAACTTTAAGGAAAACATCTTGAGCGGTGTGGAAAACAGGGATTACAGAAGCTACTGTCAGACATGGTGTTGGCAATGTAAGACTGGGTCGATGCTTTGAACGGCTTAAGAAAAAAAGATGAGAGGATTCAGGACTTAGTTACAAGAAGAACCCCACATGTGATTGTCAAATATTAGAAGAAATAATTCTCAAGAATTTTAATCTGCTGCAGTGAAGTCACTTATAAAACACAGATTCAGTTATTTTTATTTCTGACCTCTGTAACTGTGCAATAATTAACAAAACTCCAAATACTTTTCAGTACTTAGACCAGATCCTTCACTCCACAAAGAATCATGGGAGGAAAATAGAAACTTGCTATTCACTATAATAAATGACCACAATAGGATGAGTTCCACTAATATTTTGAAATAAATTATCTTGGAAAAAGAAATGGACTAACTCGTGTTTTAGCTACTTTAGAATTTGTAGGTCACATTTTTCTTTTTCTCTTTATTTCATGTTGTTTGGCTCCATTTCATCAGGTAAGTTATACAATGTTCAACAAAACAACAACAACAACACCTCAGAAGCTTTGAAAACGAAAAAAATATATCTGAATATTCTAAACAACCATCCCCATTGAATCTGGTTTAATATGTTTATACAAGGGTTAATATTTCACTTTGACTCGATTTTTAACTTGTTATTCAGTAGAATTCAACCATATATTGACTCAAACAAGCCATCAAATATTTAATTTGAAGATATTATGGAATAACATGCATCATACTTTGATTCATACTTTGCATTGTTGACTCAATGGTATAGAACTTAGACAAGTGTTACTGCTCACTTTAGACATGTTCTATACTTTTGCATTAAATGTGTATTCAAACATAATTCAAGGTGTAGTAAAGCACTTCATTACTGATTCTATATTTATTCCTGGCTCAGTATAACCAAGCTGACAATCCCACACACACCTCATGTTTACACACAAATCCAGCTCTTTTTGTTTGGTTGGTGCTTTTTCCTTTTTTTAACAACAAAGGAACATCTAATTTATTTATGATTCTTTTGTTATTTTCAGAAAAACACTTTATTATTCCAGCTGAAACATTGTTCCTCATACATTAAAAACACAAAGACTGAGTTTAAAAAGATATTTTGACTTGCTGCTTTGCTCAAGACCTAATCAGGAAACCCCGTCACACAGTAGGACATAAACAGCTTGTATTTGTCATTGTGGTATACAAATACAGCTCAGCTAACCTGGAATTATCATCATTAAAGGATAAACTGATTGATATTCTAGTATGAAGTTACGTAATCAGCCAAAGGGGAGTTTTTACTAACATTTCAAGAAAAACATGAGATTAGTAAGAATTCATTCTTTATTTACTCTCTTTTCTCACTCAGAAGGAGGAAACTGTCTAAAGATGTGAGCCAAACGGTGGTCTCCATGTTTTGCCATTAACAATGAATGATGGGTAGCATCATCTATTCCTAACGCACCCCTTCACCCGGTCTGGAACAAGGAACATTTTATAAAGCATCGTAAACCTCTTTCTGGATTCCTGTATGAAACAAGAAATGTGGGATTTCCACCATTTGTTCATATTTCATTATGATATATAAATAATGAATATAACAAAGAGTGAGACCTCAGTCACACTAGGAGCAGAGACATGCAAAGTCTGAAGAATGACATGGATATCAGTTACATTCATTCAACTATGAACATAAACTTAAAAATATCTCAGCTTATCAAATCAGTAATAAAAAATACCAATTATTTTTTTGTATTCTACTTAAAAATGCTAAATGTTTAAGTCTCCTTCAAAGGGCAGATTAGAAACCGAATTTTACAATCATCAGTGTTTATAACATTTTGCAGTTTCTAGAATCTAGATGCAATCTTTACATCAAAATAAGTCAAAGCAATAGAATGTTTATTGATATTTGTTAGATAGTTGATCATCTGGGTAAAAACATTAAAGGTACAATATGTAAGAATGTTACAGGTAAATACTAACACAACAGTTTAATGTCCCACCAATGTTGAATATAAAGTCACATTGTAACAGATCTGGATCTCAGTCAGCTGGGTGGTCTCTAGTTTCTGGTCCAGACCAGAATCATTATTTACACGTCCAGACTTCCTGGTTCCATAACGAATCACATGTGAGTCTGCAAGGCTGCCAAGTCTTCAACACAAGCAGCTGGAATTCAACAACAAGCAGCAACAAAAAGTAAGAAACCACCACATCCTTCCAACTGATCAGCCGAGCTGCACGTGACGGGGCGTTCAAAGGCACTCAGGAAAACCCAATGCTGAACAAACAGGCCTTCAGAATCAACATCAGAACTGGCATCGGGGAAGGGTTGAGAGGCTGAGAACAGATAGTTTTTTTTCTCTACATGAACTGCAGGATTCAGATTTGACAACAAGGTCTAATTCTTACATACTGAACCTTTAAAATATAGCTAATTATATATTTTTTCAAGTTGTAAAGACTCAGACTGCTGATGTGGTGCAGAATTAATCTGAGAACATTTTAGCAACCAGTTTACTCCTTTTAGCTGCTCTGAAAACTGGAAAGTTCACCCGTCCATCACAGGACCACAAAGAGACAAACAACCATCTACACACATAAACACCAATTTAAAGTTGCCAGTTCAGCTAACATGCTGGAAAACTGGAATTCCTGGAAAAACCTGCATGTTCAGGGAGAACATGCAAACTCCATGAACCCTCCTTTTTATTGTTGTCATCATTTCTTTTAATTGGAGCAATCTGTGTTGCATGCTTAGAGCACGCTATGTAAATATATCCCCACTGAATATAAACCAGTCAAACTGAATTACTTGAACTGAGAGCTTCTTGGTGCCTCTTCTTAAACAGATGTAGCATTTTCTGTTATCTGTTGTCATTAAGATGCTAATGAGAAAGCTAACAAAGACACAGAATTTTTCAATTAAATGCGCACTTCTTATTGTCCGTGTAGGCAATTTTTGAAATCGATATGCAACATGTTTTGCAGAAATGGAAGCAATACAAAGCAGGCTGATAAGTATGAAAAAACTGCAGTAATTCAGACTTAGTAATCAGCCTGAAGCACAGGAAGTTCCAGCTGCTGATTGTGTAATTGCTGCACCAAATCAGATGTTAATGAGATGCAGACTGAGTTTAAACTCAGTGAAAGGTGGTGTCATTTCTTGTACTTTAATCTGGGACACACAGGAGAATTATGCACTTGAGCGCTCACCTGCATACACAAGTAACACCCAGCAGAGAAACACAAAAAGGTGGAACAGTATCAACATGAGGAAAAACAGAAATGTCTCATTAACATGTACTGTAGCTTTTTGATGCTGGCAACATAAAAAAAATACTTTTCAAAGATGTGTTTTAAAACTGCTTGGTATAACTTAATTTCAGTAGCCATGCATTAAACAATACAACCAGTGCTTCATCATATCTAAGGTACAGATCACCTTTAATTCAGTCAAACTTCCACATGGTTTGTACAGAGTTCTTAACAAGCTGAAAGATGGTGTAACACATCTCATTCATCCGAGCAAAAAGCCTCCAATAGACACTGATGAACAAACAGTCCAAATGGCTTTAAATACTAGGCAAAATGAATATTTATTAAAAAATGAGACTGAACTGCAGGTTTAAGGGAAACTGTTTTCCTCTAAAAGATTTATAGAATGGTATGAATGTTTTATGTAGCTGGATTGTATAAATTTCTGCTCTGGTTCTTAGTTTCAACCAAGAGGGAAATGTTTGTTCTGACTAAAGCGATCATCAAAACTCATGCAAAGTGAAACAACACTGAGAGAACAAATTAGAATCTGCAGAGCCACAAAATGAAGACACACATTTTATTAAGAATTCATTTTTCATCCTACTTTTAGCCATGAAGACAAGTTACATCATTAAAAAGAGGATTTCTCAAGGAACTCTTTTCTCTAAGGTATAGTTGGAATTTTATTAACCGCACAATGATGCTAATTAGCATCAGTTTATGCCAGCAAGTTATCTGTGGCTCTTAAAATTAAAAAATGACCTAGAATGTTAAATTAAGGTGATACATACAAAGTGAAAATGTACTGTAACTCCCTGACATGTTGACAGAAGAGGAAACTAGATGAGGATGGTGGATGTGTACAAAAATAAAAACATAATAGAAACATCAAACAGGAAGTGGTGCCTGGACAAGTCTGATAAATACAGCTACATCAACATGAAATAACTGCCCCAGACGTAAATACAGTGGTAGGATTAACTCACCATGACTAGACATGCGTATCGAGGTGTGACTGTACAACACCCTCGATTCTGTTTTAATCAGGCAGTGTTTGGTTTTGGCCAAAGTTGTTAAAAATTCACACCTTCCTTGGGAATTTACTGACGGGCATTAAAACAGAAACTTGTTGGCATTTGTTCCTTATATGTTCCAAATAAACCAGTTTCATTTCATTTCACTCACTAATGAATCCAGCCTACACGGATCATTTTTGGATGATGTGTATTTGGAATGATGGTGAGCACAATTAGATTTTTTTCGAACTTTTCAATTAACTGCTTGGGCTTAAAATGAGGTGGTGAGAATAAATGAAAAAACCAAGTCAATGAGCTCGAAAACACAAACACCCTCTGTAGAGCTGATGAGAGCTGCAGAGTCGTGCAACAGCCTTTTCTATCTCTTTCAGGAAATATAGATTTCTGATTCCTAAAATTTGACAAAAGTCCTGGTACCAATGATCAATACGAACGGCTGCGAATGTGCTACGAAGGATTTTTGGACCGTTTCCTACAGCCGCTCTGATGCTGCCTTATAAGAATCTAGTGTTTGTGGTCTGTTCAGCAGTTCAAGGCCAAGTTGATGGTATGATCCAAGATTTTCCACAAACTGAGTAGGAACGGCGGGGAAGCATGATGATCAGAGATTACTAACTTCTATCTACTTCTAAAATTGTGGAGAACTGCATGTTTTTACAAGGACATAAAAAAAGACCATGAAGGAAAACCTTTTCACTTATTTTTTATGGGGCATAAGTCGACACCATGCAACAGCTCATCAAAGGTGTTATACTAGTCCTTTCTGAGCTCGTGGAGGTTCTGCCATCCAGTCCTGCACCCACCAGTATGACTGTCTTCCCTCCAGGTCCTCACAAGCAGCAGCAGCTGGTAGATCTTCTCTGTTCTGCAGCTGCAGCTAGAGTCTCTGTTTTATTGTCACCTTGAAAAGTCAAAGCTTTTCTGCAAATTTCTGAGCAGATATGATGATGAACATAGAAAATTTTGGAGATACTGGACCCTCCACCACTTCCGCCTCACCCGGCAAAATGTGCCAACAGCTGGAGGAGCTTCATAACAACAACTTGAAATTGCTGTGAGTTGCACATGGGGGCCATTTGTGCATCGTACGACAATAATATTTGTAATACGGTCATCAGTAGACTGGAGGAAGATGCCAACACACCAGTATGCAGAGAGCATGAACTCTGCACCCAGCGTACAGCTGAAAATCATTTAATATTCTCATGAATTCACCAGTACTGCCCCATTTTGCAGGCTGCAGTCACGTCTTATTATTATTATTATTATTAATAATAATAATAAGACGTGACTGCAGCCTGCAAAGAATTCAACTTTATTCATCTCACAATGGAGAAATTCACTTCTGCATTTAACCCATCCCGAGGGAGCAGAGGGCTGCCTGTGTCACGGCGCCCGGGAGGCAGTTTGGGGGTCAGCATCAACACATGGCTTGTTCGGGTCGGGGATCGAACCTCCAACCTCTTGATCCGAGGACAACCTCCTTCCCCTTTCGACCACAGCCGCCCTTACTCAGAATTGATCACGTTGCTCGTGTGGCAGTTGTACTAACTTCCTGTAGAAAACGGTGTCCACCTCCTCAAATGTTTATCAACCCCAGCGCCTATAGGAAACAGGAGGTTGGTACGAACCCATCGATGGTACGAGTCATTGTGACCACGGCTTTTGTTGAAAGCTGATGGATGGAACTATCTTTAAAATCTTTAATAATTTTACATCAGTCATACAAATATGACAAATCATCTTGACTGAGTCATGTTGAGTCATATCACTCTTGGTCACTTTTGACTGAATGAAAAATGATTGATTTAAATGTTGTTCCTCAGGGTATAAACTCATCCTTTCAGGATTAAGTGAGCACAAAACAGCTAATTCTATTAAGACATAACAACAATGAAGGACACTTTAAACTTCCTGCTTTCAAATGCTATAAAATGCATCTGATAAACATCTTACAGCCGTTTTCCTCCAAACACCAACAAGATAGAACATCAGTGTTTCACCAGCAATATTCAATAAACAAAGGCACACAGAAGCCCAGATAAGGAAGACACCACTTATTCATGGGCTATCATAAAACTCCACAACAGAGAGAAGATTACAAACAAATTGGATGGAGCTGAGAGAGGCGATGAACACTCATTAAGCGGCTGCCGTGATCCGCTGCACACCACACTGGGAGCAAGGGCACCGATGATGTATTGAGGGACAGCAGGGAGCAAAAGATGTTCACAGATGCAATTATACTTGCTTTGACTTCGAAAATGCAGGTGGAAGAGCAAGTGAAAGAGCAAGAACCAGACACAGAATGGAGTAAACAGATGAAAGCCTTCATGGCCAATCAAAGATTTAACAAGTGTGTGTCCCACAGCACAGAAGAATGCAAAATAAATGATGCTGTGTTTAATAAACAGAAAAGGAATTGAACCTTTCAAGGTGTCGTGATACCGCTGTATTTGTGCCGGTGTGTGAATCTGCCGCTGCTGCATTTCAAAAGCCCGAGAATACCAGGTGATTAATTGGAAAATTAGTGGTCGCAGGTTTGTGACGCTCCAGAGTTTCCAGATGGTGTCATTCATCTAGCTTAGAAACTGTCCTAATTAATTCATTGACTTACAGGATGAAAATATGAACTAACTTGCACTTGCATATTAGAATTTTAGAATGAATTCTATATATTTTCATTTTCCAGATACAAACATGTAAATAAAAAAACAGAATATTATGAATCATGATGATATTAATATAAGATATGCATGTTGATTTTAACTGTCACACTGAAAAGGTTCATTTGTCTAAAAGTAAAAAAAGGATTTGTCAGAGCAGTAAAGAAAAAAGAAAAACCTTGAACACAAAGTGCAAAATAAAGTAACACTGACAGAAAAAAACAAAGTCTATAAAACAAACAAACAAACAAACAAACAAACAAAAGAGACCACTTGAGCACCGAGTTCAACATCCCAGCTGCTTTTGGAGTTTCCAGTGTCCAAATTAAAATCCACTAGTTACATTGTGTTTTAATTCTCTGCCACTAAATCATGGAATGTTCTTCCTTTCCAACAAATCACAAACTAAAACCCTTGAAAAAGCTACATTAACTTGCTGGTCACTTCATTAGGTTCAACCATTCAGCTGGTTGTTACCATGGACAGATGTTTAGAATAACAATCAACCAATCACACAGCTGCAACATCACTTTACATTCTTATTTCTCATAGTTTATGACTCCTGCTGCACCTCTGGCAGCCTAATGAATGACAAAATGATCTGTAAGTACACAAAGCCCTTTAATTTGTTTAAAACTTCTGTCTTTTCTATATTTCAAAACATTTTTTATTGCTACATTTTGCTTTTTATTGTCATGTATTAATATTTTATTTCCATTTCTAAATTACTTTTAAAAGTGGTTATTTTGAATTTTTAACCTTCATATTTTTATTTATTCACTCTTTTAAAAATTTACTGATATTCTCAAAAGCAGTTTGGTGTGTGCTTGAAAAAGCGGTGTTAAAGTTACAGGACAGATAAAGTACATTAAAACCCAGGTAGGGGTCTTTGTCTGCTTTTTTCAAGTCATGAGGTCGTCAGACTTTAACTTCTTCTGTTGAAATATTGCTTTTCTAAGTTTGTCCTGAGGTTGTTCTTTTTAGACTGCTCTTTAGTTTCAAATGCTGCTCACACATTTAGTTTAATTGGAAATTTATAGGTAGCCACCAGCACGATCATTTTTACACCACAGGAAATGTCTCTTAACCTGCCCCTTTAGCTGTAGCATGGTTAAGTAAATAAAAGCAGGAAGTAGTGAAACCCAAAAAGGACATATTTAAATTGTAAGATGAGAAACTGCATTTTTTAAATCCCCCCCCGTTGCACCCACCTTCACCCCCTTCATCCTTTCAGCCAGGATCGTTCAACCATCTTCTCATCATGTGAGGATCAAGTACTGAGACTGGTTCTAGTACCTAAGGAGACCCACTCCTGTGCCACATCAGACAAGTCAGAAACACCCACCTCCCGCTGCATGAAGATTTTGGGTGCTCATCCTGGAAACCCTTCACCCCCTGGTTACATAAGTGCTGGACCCACTTCAGTTTGCATTTCCAATGAGCACAAGAGTAGAAGGTGCCATCATCTACCTTCTGCTCCACCTCCACGGTCATCTAGATGAGCCAGGCGATACTCTGAGGATTGTGTTCTTTTATTTTTCAAGTGCCTCTAACACCATCCAGGCAGCTCTGCTACGGTGTAAGCTGTCAAGAATGCCTGTAGATCCTCGCCTGGTGTTTTGGATTACGTAGCCTTAGTTTGCCAAAGTACAAGTCTCTGTGTCTGAAGCGGTGGTGAGTAGCACTGGACATCCACAAGGGACAATCCTGTTACACTTGTCCAACCTGGACATCTCTGATACAACACTGAGGGTTACCACCTGCCAAAATAATTGGGGGTACAGGGAATTGTGATGAGATACAAAAAGACAACGGGCAGTCATTTTATTTAATTTCTATCTGTAATTCTCCTGCAACCATATTTACTTCACAATGGAACGGCTCAGTTCTGCAGCATGAAAAAACAATCGGCTAATTTCCAAACATTACATGATAAAGTCAGACTAAAACTTTTCTATGGAAGTTTCAGAGGAGTCAGAAATATGAAGAAAGCAGAGATGGCATGCATTTCTGACTCTGTTCTTGGATTTCCAGATGACTACACCCATGTGACACTTCTTTTCACCATAGATAAGCCTCATCTTTCCTTATCTCTTGCACCAAAGTGCCTTTGCTAAAACAAAATTATAAATTCTTATTATACAGGAAAGACAAGATTATGAGGATCCAGTTTTTGAGAAAAACATAAAATTTTGATGATGATAATGTTCACTGGGCTCTATCACTATCACATGAACCAGATCTGACCATAAAAAACAAAACGAATCCATCAGAGTATTCTCTGTATGTAGTGAAGCAGTTCTTTGTGGTATTAATGCTGCATATAGTTGATGAATTTGAAAATTTAAATAAATTGACAATATTAGCTAAATTGAAAAGGAGGATCCTACAGAATTTACAGGGCTTCATTTGGATATCTGGCACAACAATGCAGTCAAATCATTCTCCTGATTGCATGAGCTAATAGAAAGGACGGGGCGGAGTGGAGGTGGGGTGGGGATACTTGTAAATAATAGCTGTCAATTTCATTCCCTTACACGCTTGGTGAAATCATACATTAAAGTTGCAGCGGTTGAGTTTCCCAGTTCCAGAGTCTCAGGTGGTGAATCTGTGGGTACCAACTAAACCCGGACACAGTAAACACTGAAGACGTCATGTGTTTGCTGTGCTTTGTTACTAATGCCTCATAGATACTGAGGTCAGGAAACATTAATTTTCTTGATTTACTGTATAATGTGATGCCACCTGAGTCACACTGAGACTTCCTTTGCTTCCCATGAATGTCTAGATTTATAGTGATGGTTATTATAGTGAGACAGAAAGGTAATATGGTGAAAACTGGACAGACCCTTCAGAATCTCAACTAAAGGATGCAATGCAATCTTCCCACATATTACTGGAGGATCACTGGTGAAAGGTTTAAAACAGTAAGTGAAAATGGATTTATGGGTCTGTCTGGCTCTTTGTTCATTACTCCTCCTCTAGCAGCCTTTAAACCAAGTCTTTTCTTCCTTGTGTTGAATCCTTGCTTTCTAAAACGACTTTATCTTGCAACAGCTTGCTCTTATAGATCTGTCCTCGCTCAGAGTGTTTAGATGAGGTTAGCTTTTCTTTGCACTTCCATGCTGCATCTGCACTACTATCAATATTTCTAAAAAGACGCGTTTCTTGTTTAGAAATAGAAGTCTCGTGTTGAGAAATGATGGAGTTACAGCCATTTTCGTCATATCTGTTGGTTGAGTCAAAATAATATCATGTGTGATCATGTGTAATATCTTATGCAATCAGTCAGCACTTGGAGATGTGCTGTGAATGACTTTCAGCTACTACCACATGAAACTGAAGCTCATTGCAGTAAAAATTAGTCATTTTTGTTTTCTAAGGTCAGTTCATAGACTCGATGGATATAAAACTGACTGGGTTACAGTCATTTTGTGTTGATTAGTGGCGGCCCGGTTGAATTGGGGTGACTCCCAAACCTCATCAGTAGTAGATGTACATCAGATGCTTGCTTTCTGAGCGTTTCATTCAGACTCGTCCAGTATTTTATACACAAACACACAGTCAGAGACAAATAAATTACTGTCCACCTCAGAAGGAAGATGATAAAAATATTTTCTAAAGTGGAGATTATAAAAACTCTGCTTCAGCATCTGTATGTCAACTCACAAAGCATTAAATAGTCTTGTAGGCTGCACAGTGGAGCAGTACAACTGTCTGTCTCCTTACAGTGAAAGGTCGGGGGTTTAAAACCCGTCCAGGACCTTTCTACATAGAGTTTACATGTTCTCCATGTGCATTCATGTGTTTTCTCCATCCCACAGACAAAAAAATATGTAACATGGTAATTAGATGAAAATCTTTCTTCATTCTTATCCTATAAATGCAGATAGAAAAAATACACTGAATAAATTTCACTGTGTGTGAATTTTTGGGGCAAGGTGCTATTTTGATGAACAACTAAATACATAAATTCACATGGAAATGAGAGTTATCAAAGTTGTTAAGCAACAGCTGATTATCATTCTGCTGCTTTTTATTAAAAATCAATCATATGTTAAAACTATAGAAAGAGTCTAATGGGAACTTATGGTTGATTTAATCGTATTTCTGAGAATAGTAAATATAAAAGATAAATATTTTGTGTAAAATAAATCACACAAGCATGACGAAGATGACAAATGAGTTTTTCTGCAATAATCTTTTCACTGATACAGAAACTAATAACTCCAAATTTACTGTGTTGGCACGGAGACTAATTGCACACAGTTTAAAAACAAAATGTGACTCTATATGGTGCCAGAAGAAAGAGAAACATCAACATCTTTGATTTCTGTTAACATATTTTCTGACCTTAAGATTGCTTTTCCTGGAAAGGTACAATACTGTCAGGAGGAAAACAGTAAAACGTCTTACTGGAAGAGTTCCACAGTGTCTTGGTTACCTTGTTTCATCACCAAGCTAAAAGGCTCTCGTCGTTTCTTCCAACTGTATGCCAAACTTACCACCCTCTCCTCTCATCTCTCCCCGAGTCCATCTGTTTCCTTATCACTCTCATCCTTCTCTCCCTGTCAGCCTCCTCTCTCTTCATCTCACCCGTTCTACATCATTCTTCTCATTCAGCCTTAGTGTTTGTTGAGGAGCCCATAAAAGTGCTTCTAGCAGCTGTCTAAATACTGATGGCCCCCCATAGTGTGTGTGTGGGGGGGGCACCTCCAATACCCCCATGTTCCCAGGTGATTTTGTGCCATCTATTATAACAGCTTAATGTATCCACCACTATCACCATGGCAGCTGTACAAGTAAGTGCAGGAGAAAAAGGAAAGCAGAGGAGCTGCAGAGATACTCGGGGAAATAGAATCCAAGGTGGACTGGAGAATACAAAAAGTCAGGAAGCTGAGCGTAAAGCGACTAACAGAGATGTACGTGGCATAAAGAAAAAACTCAGCAAAAAGATTATTTTTTCAAAACTGGCTCCAGAAACGCTTTAGATTTTAATTAAAACTGCTAGGATTCTATTTAAAAAGTGTCAAGATGCATGACTCTAAAGCATGTTAAAGGCAAAGAGCTGTATGATGATACATGTCAGAAACATGACATCTAAGACAAAACCATCATTAAAAGGCTGGTGTAAACCTTTCTGACAGCAATGAAATGATTGTAAATTGCACCATGTAAACCGCTATACGAGAACTACTTGTAGGAGGGATTTTTTTTTATTCCACAGGATTGTTAAAAGCTGAGACCGTGTATGTTTTTAGCATGATAACTTCAGTGAAACAGCTGCTAGATTATGACTCACATCCCTGATTTTAAGCCCCAATATCCCATATTAGAAGTAGATCAAATGCAGCATTACACAGAAGCAGAGAAAGTACAAAAAATAAGTAGTAACAGGTGCCTAAATGTCTTAACTGACATCTCAGTGCGGTTCAGATGTTAGCATGAGATGAAGACATAAAGAAATATGAACATTTCCCAGTGGAATTACACTAAATTGGTACTTTCATGTGTAATGTGTGCTAGTTGTGCAAAGAGTTATCACAAATTTTGTTTGTTTGCAGTTTTCTTTTATTTACAATGCTGTTCTCGGTTTAACTGGTCGTCAGCGTCTCCTGCATTTACATCACACACTTCACCCCCAGACCAAAATCCATGAAGTCTTAAAGAAACCCTTCCATTAAAAACGTTTTTTCTGAGGTTTCTGTTGAATATTTTAGCTCCACAGGTGTTCTTACCTTCATAGTGGGTGTGAAAACAGGTCAACAACTTCTCTTTCAGTTTTTATCTCTCAAACTATGCAGGTGGTGATAAAACCCGAGTTCTCCCGAGTTCTAACGGCCTGCATTTGTTTCATCACAACTCCTTTGTTTGTTAGTATTCATCAACTCCTGCAGTTGAAACCACGCCTAGCATGCTGCTGGCTAAAAGCTGTTAGCATAACACCTAGCATGCTGCTGGCTAAAAGCTGTTAGCATAAGACGTATCAAACAGGAAGAGAGAACGTTTGATGTTGCCACGCGCAGCGGGGCAGGAAACAATATACCTTGCTCTCATAGGCTAGTTTGTTAGCCAATCAGAGTCCAGCAAATTCACATAATAAATATTAATGAGCTGCTGCCCAAAGCCTGACGAAATAGCCAAATTTTAACACAGACAGATTGAAAGGTCTGTTAATCAGAGTTTCCTGACGTTTTTTAGATATAAAATGTTTCATATTAGTGGTTAATAGTTAAGAAATAACCACAAAGTCCTAAAATTTGTGTGAAATGGCTTCTTTAAGAGAATTGTTTTCCAGCAAATTCTTTTCAATTTGTTTAAATTCCAACATCACGAGACCAAAGCTTCATGACTCACGCTGAGCAGTTCAGAACCCTTTTGAGCTATTTTGGAAACTCCTTCAGGAACGTGGTTCACAATTTGTCACCAAGAGTCGCAGCCCAGAGAGATTCACTTGTTTTCCTTCAACTAAGCTGTTTAAATATGATCCTGAGTCGAGGTTCTGAAAACCACTCCTGTGTTTTATACCCAATAAAACCTTTATGTTGAAAAATCTTGTGGAGGGTAAATAAATGGTAACTCAAAAATACAGTAAATATGAAAACTATATCAGAAAAAAGGTAGAAATGCTCCACTTATGTTCTATTATTAGACTGAATTATCTCTTATTTTTATCCTACATTGTTCTGAACTGACTGTGTGTAGAAGTGCATGTCATTTTGCACGAGTGCACGACGGCGTCATCATCTGCACTCTCATAAGTAATTCTTGTCATTGCTGCAGTCCTGGTGTGACTGCTGGAGCTTAAGGCAACAGCTGTTCTCTGCTGCTCTGACTCTGGAAGCTGCATCACATTTCTTCTCGCTCTCAGTTCACGTTTCTTCATTTCTACTGCATTCAACCCAAATCAGACAAAAATACTCTAATGTGTGTAAAGGTTAACTTTTACAACAGAGATGATGTTTAAAATTTCAAAGAAAGAATTACAGATTATTTAATCTGTTTCCTTCTCTTCTTTTTTGAAAGTGAAGACAAATTGTAAGTAAATGTAGAAATTAAAGCCGTGCTTTTGATGAAAAATTTAAAATGTATTTTTTGAACAGCATGACATCTGGAGTTTGTAAGATCGAGACAGAGATATTTTCAAGCCAGCTGTGATATAATTTCTTCAGGAGGTCTACACGCTCAGAAATAGAGGTACGAGACAAGAACATTTTTGTACCTATAGGTAAATTGTTTTAAATGTTCCCTTAAAAGTACAATATTGGTCTTTAAAAGGTCAGAAATGCCCCTCTGAGGGTTCAAATTGATATAAAGTACAAATTTGTACCATTTCAATTGCACCTGCAACCCTGGTCAAGGCTGGTTAATCTCTATTTTATTAAATTTCTTCCATCATTTTCAATATTGTAATATTATGTTTCAGTGTGTAATTTTACTGTTTTAATGGAACAACTTCATATGGTACAAAAATGGACCTGGACTACAGGGTACACCCCCAGAGACAAGAATTTGTACCCTTCTTGTTCCTGTAGTCCAGGTCCACCTGCCTTAGGAAATGCTCAGATAGCATCTTCACCAAATGCCCAAATTACCTAACAGGCTCTTTTCAAAGCAAAGGAACAGCAGTTCTCTTCCATCCCCTGACAAAAGGCTTCTTACTCTGCCTCTGAGGGTGAGTCTGATCTTTACAGCAGCACGTACAAAAAACTTCCTACAGCTCATGATTATCAGTGAGGATTACTTGACAGACTAATAAATCATCAACGCTGTCTTTCAGCTGCTTCTTCACCTAAAACGATCATCTGCATAACGACACATGATGCTGCGCTTCAGTTGGTGATCTCCTGTATCCTTCTACCCTCACGTGTAAACACCAGACTGAGATACTTAAACTCTTGTGACAGCAGCTCAGGTTTGTAATCCATCATTGTTTTCACCCAAATTGTTTAGTTTGAAGTCTTCCCTAATAACCAGATCTCATTGTTACTGGAAAACACCAACAGATTTCAAATTTTTCTCTATTTTACTTCTTTCAAAATAAAAGTGGCTCAATCAGTAGGTGAGTCCAAAGGCACAACCCCTTCTACCAATACTTGTTCATTTATCTCGTATCTGCACTGAGAACCCACAGCAGATATAGTCCAAACTTACTGTCCTACTGATGCTAAAGTAAATAACAGCAAGAAATTTGGAAAAGTAAAACACACACATACATTAACATGTACAGTTTTACAGCTGGAGTACAGTTTGGTTTCCTGAAACTTCGCTACAGGCTGTTTTTACTCTTAAAAACCAACCTGAGATTTTTATAAACAAGGCAAAGCTTCCATAAAAATGAAAGTATCAATTTTTATGTTGTAGAAAAGTTAGTTTCTGAAAAAAAAAAAAGAAATCATGTAATTTTTCTACAAAACACAGAGAGAAAACTTCTAATATCAATTCTAAGAAACAAAAAAAAATCCAAAATAAAAGGTTTAGGTTATGTCTACATTAATTAAATAATGTTTAAAGTTTGGTATGTATGATTTTAACACTGACAGTTTCTGTCTTTTAGAGTTCTCTAATTTTATTCTTGTAAACAATTTGGTTCATAGAGCTTGTTCTGACTGACCCAACGTAGTGGTAAAAAAAAGAAATGTGCAAAGATCAACATTATTAACTATGAAAGTGCAGTAAATAACTTTTAACAAGCACTTAGCCCACAATAATTATCTCTCTCATATTTTCCATTCATTAACCAGGAACTGTTCTCTATAGTAATTATACAATTATCCAAGCCACACAAAGAGCTGCAGGTACCGTGTTCATTCAAAACCAACTATGACTCACATCGAGTAACATTTAAACACGGGAGTAAACTTTTCAGAGAAAGCCTGCTGTAGAAAAACACGTCTTCAATAATGTTGGATTTTTGTTGCTGCAATAATGTGAAAAAGCATTTCTGTACATTTCGAACACAATCATGTTTCATCGTCATGTTTTTGGTGAAAACAAAGAAATAAATATTGGTTTCTTACCAGCAGGGGCATGACCAGGTCAGCAAAGTAAACAAAAGCTGCTCCGAGTGAGAATCCTGCAGCCACGGGAAGGAAAGCAAACGAACCATATACTCCAGAATCCTCTGCCATGTCGATGGCCGGGGCGAGCAATGACCAATAGGAAGCAGCCAACATTACCTGAAAACCACAGGGAAAGAACGGATGTTAGCTTTTAGCTTTCTTGCTGCTTTTTTGGTGTATTTTTCCACAATATATATCTTGATAAACAGAAAAATCAACTAATTTTAACTTCTCACTGTTATTTTAGAAACAAAATATTTATTGTAATGTCAGTTCTACAAACAAATTGGTAAAAAGATTCATAAACAACATCAAATTCTAATCATCTGCCTGCCAAAGTCAGAAATTTTCATAAAAACAATATTTATGAAATATCTAGAAAAATACACGTTTTACTTTGAAGGGACCAAAAGCGTGAGTTGTTGTTTTAATTTGTAAAAACAGAGATCAGGACATGCCACGTCACAGCAGACATTTCTATCTATAATGTAAATACTTTGTGCGAATCAAGTAATTTTGTTTTTATTGTTTTTAGGTGTTTTGATCCTGAGAGAGAAAAAAAATCTCACAATAGCTCCTAAAATTAGTTTTAAGTCTTTGATTTCACAAATTTATTACTGAGAAGCCAAGTGAATCTCAAATATTAATATAAATTGTCCTGAATATTATTTTTGTATTATTTGTTTGTATAAATGATCTTGTTTCGGTATGTCATGTGTTTTTAACTCCCTTTTCGGTCATTTATTCTGAAAGTCTGGTTGTTTAGTTGTCAAAGTCCAAATACACAGAAGAGGATTTAGTATTTCTGAAAACATTTCCATCCTACAACACAGATTCATTATTACTGAATTGTTATAGAAAAGTCTTTTTTTCTGTTTGTTGTTTTGTTGCTTCTTTCACAGCAGCAATCTGACAATATAACAGCAGTGGAACAGATAAGTAGCGAGTCCTGCCAATCAAAAGCAACTGAAGGATATTGTTAGACTGCAACCAGCTCTTCCACTCAAACATGATGAACTACTATAGTACAATAATACCCACGTTGATTGCAACTCATTTAGTTTGGCTCTGAATAAACTTCTAGGAAGAAAAACTCCAGTTTTATTCCAGTTAGATGTTTGTCATGCAGCGCGATGCTCACCATGATTGTTGAAGACAAAAAGATTTTTACTTTCTAGGATCCAACCTGTTTCTCACCTCCCTGTCTTAAATACAACATTTTATGTTTTCATGCTATTTTTAAATATATATTTATATATATTATATTAAAACTGTATGTTTCTGAATCTTTACAAGTGTTTCATGCAAATTTAATTAGTATTTGTAGAAAATATGTTATAAAAGGAGTTAGTTGGATCATTTTATTTCATACCCAAAGAAACTTGATCTGAATGTTTTTCTTTCAAACCCAGTAAAACATGTAAGCAGGAAAAACAGCAGCTGTGACGAGATGATAAGATGAGATGCCAAAGAAAAGCAGAAACATTCCAGCATTCATCTACAGTGTTTGCAACTAGAACATATTCAGATCGTCTGGGAAGCCTCACCAAAAGTTTAGATGTGTGTTTCATTCTTATTTACCATAAAAATTAACTTAATCCCAAAAAAAACTAACTCACAGGCAGGGTGATGTTGCTACTAAGATGCACCTAAATCAACCTTTAATCATTAAGAACTCCCAGGAAGGAGGTTCAGTTGTTGTGAGGAAGAATTCAGGATGCCCAAGAAAGTCCAGCAAGCACCAGAGATCAGAGTCCCACCAGTGCAGAGCTGCTCAGGAATGGCAGCTTGCAGATGTGAGAACATCTGCACAGGTGGAGGTGAAGACTGTTAGAAGATAGTCTGGTGTCAAGAAGGACAGCAAAGATGCTGCTTCTCTCCAAAAACCATCAGGGACAGACTGATAGTCTGCATGAAGTCACGCGAGTGGACTGATGAGGACTGGGGTCGAGTCAGTAGCTACGTTTACATGCGCCAAATTTCCCCAATCTTGATTAAAATCTTGGTCGATCTGAATTCCCAAATCCCTGTTTACATGGACACTAACTGAAATGATCTGATCATGCCATGAGTACACATGCACCAAGCACTCAATCAGGTTAAATGAGTTGAGCATGCGCACAGCGAGTTGTCTTTCTGGGGGAAGAAAAAAAAGTAAACAAACTCCGTCCTTTCTGCACGTCTTTCCCGTCCCATCGTGTGCTCGAGCTGACTCACGTTATCCCCAATATGGACCTTCTGCAGGTGATTACCTTTATGTTTGGGTTTTTACTGGTCGCATTAACCAAGCTAGAGGCTGAATACATATTACTACTGCTCCTCCACCACAGGAGAGGAGAGCAGGATGACAGGATGACTGCACCAGCAGACCACTTCTGTTTACCTCCCGCTATGTTTTCTACTTGGGTCTGTGAAAGCAGAAAGACGTCACGCTGAAGTTGTACGCATGCGCAGTGGGCTTTTTTCACCCTTTCATTCCGAATGGGTGTGTACATGCACGTCTATCTGAATGAAGATCGGACAAAACCACCCCTCTCGATCGGAAGTAAATTTCATTCTGATCAGGCTGCATCGGATCAAAACATTCTGATTGACATGTTTACATGACGTCTTTTTGTTCAGATTGGGCGTTTATTCTGATTAAATGTGCCCATGTAAACGTAGCTACTCTGATGAAACTCTTTTCTGATTGTTTCGATCAGTAACTTCTTCAACCATCCAAGAACAGTTTGGTGAAGAACCTTCTCCAGCAAGATCTCCAGGTCATAGAGACAAAGTGAGAACTCGAGGAACAAAACATTGACATTTTTAGGTCCATGTCCAGGAAAGTCTCCAGACCTTAGTCCAATTGAGAACTTGTCAATCCTCAAGAGGCGGGTGGACAAACAAAAACCCAGTAATTCTAACAAACTCCAGCTTTGATGATGAAAGGATCTGGAGTTGACTGATGCAGAGCACCAACATGTGTGTCATTCTGAATCTTTTAGTCATATCTGTTCTTGATCTTATACACCTGTAGTTATGGAACTGTACAACACTTGGTGATACTTTTGTCAATAAAGTTTGGGCTTTGTATACTCTTTAATACATGGTGTTATAAAAGCTATGGGTCATGAAACGTCACTAATGTCTTATTAACATAAATATGACAATTAGGAAACCAATCAATCTTGTTTAGGAGTCTTGTTTACTTAATCGAGCTTACAAAAGCACATCGGAGATAATTGATGTTGCATCCACATCACATCAAAAGACCCAGATGTGAGTGATGGTTTTGCAAATGATTCATCTATTAATGTTTTATCAGTGCTGCTCTCATAGCTGCTATGTGATGAACAAAGAGCCTCCAGCACAGACACAAACTAAACTCTCCAATAAAATTATAATTCCTGCTTTAACATTCAGTCTTCATACAAAAACAAGCTGTTTTCTATAATGATGTATTCAAAACAAAATATATTCACTCTACAGTACAGCCCCTTAGTAACAAGCATTACTTGTTGTTTGTGTAATCATATGACTCACCTTTACGTTAATCATTTTTACATTAATTTTAACTCACAGATGTTAAAAGCTGATTTAATATTGTTGTGGAAGAAGACCAGAAAATTATTTACTGGGCATTTACTTACAAGTTAGAATTTAAAGCTAATTAATTTGTTTTTCTATGATTAATCCATTTCACTTATCAATTCCTTTTAGCTTCTAATCAAAAATAATGTTCAAAATGTGGAAAACTCTTGAAATAATGAAATAAAATACAGCTGATATGAAGCAAATTTGCAGTACCTTTGTCATACCATTGGATATGTATGCATAACCACTGTTATCTGGGATGTGCAATCACTCTGAGCTTTGGAATATAAAATAATTTTTTTTAAAAAGTCTCTGGACCAGAAATAAGTTTTACATTTTACTGCACAAATGTGGGTGAGTGATAAATGGGGTTGAAAGAGCAATAATCAGTTTAACACAATAGCTAGTCTGGGTAACAGTGAGCAGGAACAAATTTCAAGATCAAACTTAAATATCCAGAAACAGCTTGAAAATATGACTCCACTTAACCTCTCCGAAAACTCTTACATCAAGTCGGTCGACCTGTGATAGCAGAGGGCAAAACAGGAAGAACATCTCATTTTACCAAATCTAATTTCATCAGAAAAAAAAAATCTACTTGTGATCGACTTTTCTCCAACACTATTACCATTTTTTTCTTTTTCCATTTTATTTTTAGGACAAATCTGTTGTTTTTCTGTCTGTCTTTCTGGCTGCCGCCTCACCACAGACCCATTTCACAGCCTGTGCTGTTTCTCTCTAAGGATACTCAAACACCTGTCCACTGATGCAAGCACCTGTTTTTTTGTTTTACCGCTGGCTAAACATTCAAGCTTTCACACCTAAATGTGATCACAGAAACAGTATTTTTATTATTCAAGGTTCAAATCCAGTGCTGTGAAAAACCATTTGTCCCTGACAGATTTAGTTTGTTTTTTTGTCACACTTAAATGTTTGAGCAAACAAACTTTAATGTGAGAGAAAGATGAAATGAGTAAAAACAAAATGTTTGTTTGAAATGATGATTTCATAAACTGTTCTATAACCAACCTGGTCCCTGTGTGAACAAGTAGATTTAGTCTAAACCTAAAAACAAGTTATTTTTATTTTATTATTTATTAATATGCGTTTTAACTGATTAGCATATTTTACCTGATTTAATTTTTAGTTTAGCTTTTAACTGTTTATTTATTAAGCTGCTTTGCATTTTTATCTTGATTCTATCTTATCATTGTTTTATACTTTATACACTTTATATTTTACAAACTTTACATTTTAACTGTGTGTGTATGGTCGATGGGTTGGGACGGGGGTTTTATTTTATTTTATTTTATTTTTGTTTTTTTAAAGGGGGGGTTGTGGGGTCATTTTAAATCTGTAAAGCACTTTGATAAACTTCGTTTGAAAAGCGCTTTATAAATAAAGTTTGTTGTTGTTGTTGGACATTAAAACCCAGACTTTGGTTAGTATGTTCCAAAACCTTTCAGGTGTTTCAGATCCCTGATCTGCTGCATAACCAGATTCACCTTAAAGGAGACATATGATAAAAATTCCACATTTTTTTAACCCTGAAATTCTTTGTGAAGTGAATTTAGAGTGTCTAAGAGTGCAAAAAGTTTAAATGTGTTACTTCACACATTGTGGAGATATTTTTGTAAAAGGTTTTAGTCATATTTTTCATGCCCTTCAGTTTTCTCTATTATCAATTACATATTCTGAACCATTACGTCACAGGACAGGAAAAACTAAATATGGTCATGGACTTCTGGTCACTCCAGACTGAGAGACATTTACACAACAACAAAACCCTGCAGGGAAGGCACAACTCATGCTTTAAAAATGTCTGATATACAAAAATAATAACTTAAAAGGTTTATATAACCTCATACAGACTCGTGGATTTTACTAATCAAAGAAGAGTTTTACAATAAAAATGTTCTCTAGTGGTTAAATATCTGTTAAAGTTCAAACTAACTGTTCTTAAACAACCACATCAGAAGTCAAATTGTGTGTATTTGGACATTTGATTTAAATTTGCAGAAAGGTTTTTAAAGAAATTATGCAAAATGACAATCTGGGTAATAACTTTTTATTAAAGCCTGAAAGGAAAGTACTGAACTCGTTTAGAAAAGAATTGTGCCTTAAAATAAATTGTGAATGATAATGAGTATAAACAGTAGAACTTGAAATATGGAGAATTTTCACACATAATTTGAAGAGAAATCAGAGTGTCTCTTGCTGTCCTTTAATTTAATCTAATGAGCTGAATGCTGATGCTAATGGTGTCTTTCTGTGTGGACTTGTAACACAGAGGCTTCCTGTGACTCAGATGGAGTGAGAAACAGACTCGACTTCATCGGAAAAATAAAACAACAATGAGGTCCATGAATTTCAAATACAAGCGTTGCATTCAGCTCCTTCCAAAAATCAGAAACACCTTGTTAGCTTAGAGCCATTGCTGAAGAGAGAGAGAGCAGGAAATCCAAATGTTAGTTTTAAAACCACAATCAGTGTTGATTTATACAAATCAGGAAGCAGGTAGCCTTCAAAGCTTTTAGAGTTATTTGTAATCACCTCCAAACACAGAGCGGCTGCCCACAGACGGCATTTTGGACTTTGTAAATAGACCAAATTTTTTATTTTGTTATTAGCTTTTTACTATAGGCACAAGTTACACTTTCTAAATGTAAATGTGATAAATCGATGTGTTTTTAAAAATTATAAAAGTATTTCTGAAAATGTCACCATAATTATCAGCTGAGCTTTTTCACATTTAATAAACAATTGTAAGACAGAGACAGACTTTGAGAAAGACAGCACAAAGTAGCTAAATCAATGCTCTCGCCATTAGCGCCACTTTTCCAAACACGACAGGGGTGCGATGGTCCTACAACACTGGAGAGCAATCATCTGGATACAGCATAATCAATGTTGCAATCAGTGCCTACCCTGCTGAGTAGGAGGATCCATGCAAGCAATGAGAATCAGTTTCAAAAAATAACTAAGTCAATTGAAGTTTTACATGAAATGTTAAGAGCGAGTGGAGCAGATGGACTTTGGGAGAAAACTGAAGTCTGTTGCGAGAAATATTATGAAATCTGTGGAAAATTAAACATTTGGAGTGTTTTTGTTTCTTCAGTAAGTAAATTTTGCTGAATCAGCTACCAGATCCTGCATAACATTTAAGATTTAAAGAAAACATGGACTACTACAACTAGTCCTGGTTACACAACCCATCTTCTACACCAGCAGCTATCCAGATTTAAAACAATTCCTAATGAACACAAGAGGGTTCATCTTGAGAAATATCTTATTGATCCAAACTCCAGTGTTTCTGCCTGGAAAGTCAATACTGACAAAAAAAATCTGTCTGAGCAAACAGAGTCGTGTTCCCTTCCAGTTAGATTGTTATCATTCGTCCCACCCCGCCACATTATCTGTTTTTAAATAATAATCTAACACTTGCTCCATCTATTACTCTATGCACTGCCACCTTTCAGCTAAACCTTCCCATTTGATGCTTCAACTATCATCTACTTTGATGTAAATGACGGTGCTCATCCTATGATTCATTCAGTGATTCATCCAAGGTCATTTTCATGGAGTGGTAGAATCCTTTTATTCCCCACACTAAAGATCAACACTGAATCCATATCAACCATGAATGAAATAAAACATTATATAAAGACAGCATGTTTATGTTTATGCTGTATATTCAGATCTAGCTGATTTGAGAGTGAAGTACTCAGAATTGAGATTCTGGTGACAATCCAGATCAACTAAAACTCTGAACACCATATTTAAATGTCCGACTCAATGATCAGTGTGCCAGTTATTGTATTTCAAACCCTGATCAAAGTCTTATTGAACATCTGTGGAAGGCATATAAACATGTAGTCTGTAGTCAACCATCAGACAGCTGGAGCGGTTTGTTTACGTTACGAGTCGCAGACGTTTCAGACAGAAATCACTTGATTGCAGCGATTGCCTCAAAAAGTTGTGCAACAAAATATTAAGTTAAGGGCAAAGACATTTTTGTCCATGCCAGTTACATATTCTACAAAATAATCTGTTAACTCACAATTAAAAACTCATGTTTAATTTCCATTATTGGATTTTGAGTGTATTAATATTTATTTTTACTTTAATCAGTATTGAGTTATTTCTGTGAACTTTGTGGAGTTTTTTTTCTTTAAAAATAAAGTCTAAATGACTTTGTCTACATCTGTACTTTCTTTCATCATGATGCACAGACGGAGAAAACGTTACAAAAAAAGCTTTTACCTCACACTTAAATAAAATGTTACATTTTGTCACGTGACATATGAGCAGGGGTGCACATAATATTTTTGTCCTGGTTCTCAGAAGAGAACCTAGGGTTGTTGCTTGGTCCTCACATTTTTAAATGTGTCTCGCTGTGTCTCTTCCGAGCTCCTCTGCTTTGTTTTTGGTTTCATCAAGCTTCAAATTCAGTCTGTTTACTTTACCTGGCTCTATATTTGTTTCAATAAAAATACTTTAATTGTTGAAAAAATCAAGAGAAACCAGTAAAATATAAAAATACTGGTAAAAAAACCCTTCAGAGTTCAGGTTGGATTGTTTACAGGTTTGATTGTTCACTTTAATCTACATTTAACAGTTTGGTGTTGAAATTTATTAGTCAGCTGTTGGAGCTTCTGTCATTTACTGTAACTGTTTTTTGTTTTGAAATGATGAGGATGTTTGTAATGTGATGCAGTCAGATAAAAAGATACACTGGACAGTTATGGGGCATTGACTGCATATCCCATAGTGCTTTGCACGCATTCAAAATGGCGCGGATCACAGACAAATACGCTGATACTGTTGATTAAAACAGGTGGTTTTCTGTATTTTATAGCACAAAAAGGTAGTTCTACACGTCTGTGCCACGATGGTCTATTTGTCTTATTCAGTGAATGTTTTCAGTTTTGACGCGATGCAGAATCCTGCAGTCAGCTGCACTGATCTGACTGACTGAAAATCCGTCACACTGACAAACTGATACACAGAGACAGAGAGAGACGCAGCATCAGCTGATCAGCTGGAACTTCGGCGCTCTGGCTGAGAAACATATCAGTCAAACAAAAGAAGTCAACGGGATTCTTCATTTATTTGACAATGAACCGCCTCTGATTAACCTAAAAATTCACGCAGCTCAGCCAAACCAATGTTAAGTACGCAAACGCGTGTTGCAACTTTTCATCTGGTGCATTTTATATTTTGACAGTGTGTGCGGACCTGCGGACCACTTATGTGCACCCCTGCATATGAGGCCTAAAAATGTCCAGTGCTGTCTCACTGGTATCTTGATTCATCTGAGACTCCGTGTCTGTTGGACCAAATAAAATAAATTAGTCATTCTAAATATCATCAACACATTTATGAAAAGTATAGCTTTGTATTCCACTGCTCTATAAAGCATGAACTGATTTTATCACAGACCACTGAAGAACGCGGTTCCATCTGTTCAAGAATAATGAATAGGAGAAGAATCTAGTTTATAAAAACAGGTTCTCTTCATATAGTATCAATGAGGAAAAAAAAACCTGGACATTTTTTTTGTTTTTGAAGACATTTCACGTTTCATCCAGAAATTCTTCTTCAGCTCTGATTCTGGTCAGAAGCATCAGATTTATAAAGACACATCTGTCCATCCTCAGGATCAACTTACAGCAGAAGTCCAGATGCCTTTTTAAAGAAAAGCGTTTATACAATTTATAAATGATGCTCTAATATTAAACAGTTTATAGCTGCAGTTTCCCAACGAACAAACAGAAAAACAGACAATTACCAGTAAATAAGCAAATGATTTTCAGTTTTAAAACATAAAACCACAAATAAAGGTTAAGTCTTTAGACATCAAACACATTTGCATTCTCAGCTGTAAACGATCACACTTCTTTTTGATGCTTCGCTTTAAATGCTTTGAACTTGTCTGAGAATTAAAAATCCATGGCACACTATTTTCAAACATCTACATGCAAAGACATTTCTCTACGTTAGTTGCCAAATACTCCGAAAACCCTTGTAGCAAAATGTATAATTTAACCGAACGAGCAAAAAAGAAATATGACAGAAAACATCAAGTAAATGAAGCCTGTCATGAACCGATTAACGATAAAACTCTCATCTAAGACAGCAGATACAGAAGAACATTAGATAATCAGTATAAGAAGATACAACTTTAAATTTAAAGAACTGTTTATTAATCTCATATCATTTTAAAGTTATTTTCTCTGTGGTTGGGAGGTGAATATAGTGTAAATAAAACTTGTGGCTGTACAAGACAGATGTTTTATTTTATTACCATCAACATGAATTCTTTATTCAATCCAGCACTTGAGTTTTTCTTTTAAGTTTTACAAAAATGTCAGAAGGGTGATGCTTTTATTGCTTTAGAATGCTGCCAGTCTTTGTCACATTTAAAAGACATTCAGCACATTGGGAATACAATGCAATAAATATTTCAGGTTGTTTTGTTTTCTTGCTTCAGTCATCAGTAAACAAAAAACTTTAGAAACATGTCATTACGTTTCAAATACCTTTATACCATCAAGGATAAGGAAAAATAAGGATAAAAGTAAATAAATGACTCAGATGTTCTTGTTTTATTTCTTTGTTCTGGGTTTTTGTTGTAGATCATTTTGTTTTAACGTAGCAGATAATCTCAATTTGCCAGAATAAACGTGTTAATTAAAAAGCTGACCACTCTGAAGAAAGTGGCTATAATACCCCAATTATTAAACTTTTCTTTATCTCTTATCAAGCTTAATATTATTATAGTGTTTCCTACTTTACTTGAGAAGTTGCACCGTCCAGCTAGTATTAAACAGTGTAATCAGACTGCAGAGCACTTCCATGGTTTCTTTTTTTCAGAGATGATGAAAATGAACAGCGACGTCGGAGCAAATGGGGTTGGAAGAGACGAACACATCAAACAGTCCAAAAAGCCTCTGGAAGCTACATTATGCTGCTATTCTTAGACAACACTTTTAGCAGCATCTAAATGAAAGTAAAGCACAATGGTTCCATCTTTGAATACTAATTTGATCTCAGACATTCAGTCTCTCTTCCAGCTGCAATGAAGCGATAGACTCAGACTATATTATAAGTAAGAGGAATCGAATCTTTAATGATTGATCATTCAGTGGAACTTTTTAAAGAATAATTTAAGCAATAAGGATGTTAACAGTGAGTGACAAAGGAAACAGGTTTGACTGGTTAATGAGTTATAGAGGCTCCACTAGGGCTGGGCGGTACACCAGTTTGTACCAAAAACTGGTGTTTATTTTGGTTATTATATGAATTTTTATAACGGTGAATATCTTAGACAACGTCTGGAACGTTTGCAGTGGAAACGTATTTCTGCGGGGACAGATTTCAGTGCTACACGCTAACACCCCATGTGAAAAATAAAAGTTTGAATGAAGAATGGCTGCTGGTGGGGGCTGTAACAGAGATGCACAGATTAGTGACCCAGAACAACTTATTCCAAAAAGAGGAGCCACGTTTGTAGTCTGGAATTTCTTCTGCTTCAAACGGTCGGACTTGGACCACAACTATCATTTGCAGTAGCCCGTGGCAGTAATACTAGCAACTTAACTTAATCACTGCCCCCTACTGGCACTCATAATTTGAAGAGGCTGTGCAACAAAAACATGGTACTGTGCATATGACAGTAAAATGGGTTATTTAAAGCTAATTTAATGCAGTAATTATTTACTTAATAGAAGATAATGTGGATAACATTGGTCATTTAAGAACATACCATCAAATACCGTAAAACAGATATAATTTAGAAAAAAAACATGATACGGTGGACGACAGTTAGATGCACAAAACTGCTGGGCACCGAGGTCGTGCATATAACCGTCATCCTCTGTATAAAAGATTTTGCCTTACTGCCCAGCCCTAGGCTCCACCGGTAACTACTTTCTAAGAGTTGAACTGAAATCTATCTAGTAGTTCATGAGATATTTTGTATAGATGCGCCAGACAAATGGAAACACAGAGAGAAAAACCTTTTGCCTTTTAGCTGCAGGAGATAATAACACACACTCATATCATCCATCTTTCAGGAGGCAACACTGTTTAAACAGACCTCTTCTATTGTTTAAAAACTTGTTATGCAGCAGCAGATATATATATATCTATATATATATATATATATATATATATAGATATACAGTGGGGCAAAAAAGTATTTAGTCAGCCACCAATTGTGTAAGTTCTCCCACTTAAAAAGATCAGAGAGGCCTGTAATTTTCATCATAGGTATACCTCAACTATGAGAGACAAAATGAGGAAAAAAAATCCAGAAAATCACATTGTCTGATTTTTAAAGAATTTATTTGCAAATTATGGTGGAAAATAAGTATTTGGTCAATAACAAAAGTTAATCTCAATACTTTGTTATATAGCCTTTGTTGGCAATGACAGAGGTCAAACGTTTTCTGTAAGTCTTCACAAGGTTTTCACACACTGTTGCTGGTATTTTGGCCCATTCCTCCATGCAGATCTCCTCTAGAGCAGTGATGTTTTGGGGCTGACGCTGGGCAACACGGACTTTCAACTCCCTCCAGAGATTTTCTATGGGGTTGAGATCTGGAGACTGGCTAGGCCACTCCAGGACCTTGAAATGCTTCTTACGAAGCCACTCCTTCGTTGCCCGGGTGGTGTGTTTGGGATCATTGTCATGCTGAAAGACCCAGCCACGTCTCATTTTCAATGCCCTTGCTGATGGAAGGAGGTTTTCACTCAAAATCTTACGATACATGGCCCCATTCATTCTTTCCTTTACACGGATCAGTCGTCCTGGTCCCCTTGCAGAAAAACAGCCCCAAAGCATGATGTTTCCACCCCCATGCTTTACAGTAGGTATGGTGTTCTTTGGATCCAACTCAGCATTCTTTCCCCTCCAAACACGACAAGTTGAGTTTCTACCAAAAAGTTCTATTTTGGTTTCATCTGACCATATGATGTTCTCCCAATCCTCTTCTGGATCATCCAAATGCTCTCTAGCAAACCGCAGACGGGCCTGGACGTGTCCTGGCTTCAGCAGGGGGACACGTCTGGCACTGCAGGATTTGAGTCCCTGGCGGCGTAGTGTGTTACTGATGGTAGCCTTTGTTACTTTGGTCCCAGCTCTCTGCAGGTCATTCACTAGGTCCCTCCGTGTGGTTCTGGGATTTTTGCTCACCGTTCTTGTGATCATTTTGACCCCACGGGGTGAGATCTTGCGTGGAGCCCCAGATCGAGGGAGATTATCAGTGGTCTTGTATGTCTTCCATTTTCTAATAATTGCTCCCACAGTTGATTTCTTCACACCAAGCTGCTTACCTATTTCAGATTCAGTCTTCCCAGCCTGGTGAAGGTCTACAATTTTGTTTCTGGTGTCCTTTGACAGCTCTTTGGTCTTGGCCATAGTGGAGTTTGGAGCGTGACTGTTTGAGGTTGTGGACAGGTGTCTTTTATACTGATAACGAGTTCACACAGGTGCCATTAATACAGGTAACGAGTGGAGGACCGAGGAGCCTCTTAAAGAAGTTACAGGTCTGTGAAAGCCAGAAATCTTACTTGTTTGTAGGTGACCAAATACTTATTTTCCACCATAATTTGCAAATAAATTCTTTAAAAATCAGACAATGTGATTTTCTGGATTTTTTTTCCTCATTTTGTCTCTCATAGTTGAGGTATACCTATGATGAAAATTACAGGCCTCTCTGATCTTTTTAAGTGGGAGAACTTACACAATTGGTGGCTGACTAAATACTTTTTTGCCCCACTGTATAT
>SSNP01000222.1:224145-263515 GCA_006937955.1 Pachypanchax playfairii | reverse complement strand
ATATACAGTGGGGCAAAAAAGTATTTAGTCAGCCACCAATTGTGTAAGTTCTCCCACTTAAAAAGATCAGAGAGGCCTGTAATTTTCATCATAGGTATACCTCAACTATGAGAGACAAAATGAGGAAAAAAAATCCAGAAAATCACATTGTCTGATTTTTAAAGAATTTATTTGCAAATTATGGTGGAAAATAAGTATTTGGTCACCTACAAACAAGTAAGATTTCTGGCTTTCACAGACCTGTAACTTCTTTAAGAGGCTCCTCGGTCCTCCACTCGTTACCTGTATTAATGGCACCTGTGTGAACTCGTTATCAGTATAAAAGACACCTGTCCACAACCTCAAACAGTCACGCTCCAAACTCCACTATGGCCAAGACCAAAGAGCTGTCAAAGGACACCAGAAACAAAATTGTAGACCTTCACCAGGCTGGGAAGACTGAATCTGAAATAGGTAAGCAGCTTGGTGTGAAGAAATCAACTGTGGGAGCAATTATTAGAAAATGGAAGACATACAAGACCACTGATAATCTCCCTCGATCTGGGGCTCCACGCAAGATCTCACCCCGTGGGGTCAAAATGATCACAAGAACGGTGAGCAAAAATCCCAGAACCACACGGAGGGACCTAGTGAATGACCTGCAGAGAGCTGGGACCAAAGTAACAAAGGCTACCATCAGTAACACACTACGCCGCCAGGGACTCAAATCCTGCAGTGCCAGACGTGTCCCCCTGCTGAAGCCAGGACACGTCCAGGCCCGTCTGCGGTTTGCTAGAGAGCATTTGGATGATCCAGAAGAGGATTGGGAGAACATCATATGGTCAGATGAAACCAAAATAGAACTTTTTGGTAGAAACTCAACTTGTCGTGTTTGGAGGGGAAAGAATGCTGAGTTGGATCCAAAGAACACCATACCTACTGTAAAGCATGGGGGTGGAAACATCATGCTTTGGGGCTGTTTTTCTGCAAGGGGACCAGGACGACTGATCCGTGTAAAGGAAAGAATGAATGGGGCCATGTATCGTAAGATTTTGAGTGAAAACCTCCTTCCATCAGCAAGGGCATTGAAAATGAGACGTGGCTGGGTCTTTCAGCATGACAATGATCCCAAACACACCACCCGGGCAACGAAGGAGTGGCTTCGTAAGAAGCATTTCAAGGTCCTGGAGTGGCCTAGCCAGTCTCCAGATCTCAACCCCATAGAAAATCTCTGGAGGGAGTTGAAAGTCCGTGTTGCCCAGCGTCAGCCCCAAAACATCACTGCTCTAGAGGAGATCTGCATGGAGGAATGGGCCAAAATACCAGCAACAGTGTGTGAAAACCTTGTGAAGACTTACAGAAAACGTTTGACCTCTGTCATTGCCAACAAAGGCTATATAACAAAGTATTGAGATTAACTTTTGTTATTGACCAAATACTTATTTTCCACCATAATTTGCAAATAAATTCTTTAAAAATCAGACAATGTGATTTTCTGGATTTTTTTTCCTCATTTTGTCTCTCATAGTTGAGGTATACCTATGATGAAAATTACAGGCCTCTCTGATCTTTTTAAGTGGGAGAACTTACACAATTGGTGGCTGACTAAATACTTTTTTGCCCCACTGTATATATATAGATATATAGATATACAGAGATAGAGAGAGAGAGAAAATGTTAACATAGTAAAAAGAATAAAAAGAAGTGTATTTTATATGGGTTTATATGCAAGTAATTACAGGTAAAATGTTAAATATTCACACTGCAAAAAATACATTTACAGTTTTTTTATTGGCAACAGTAACTGAGCAGGACTGTGATAAGAATATTTGTGTTGTGAGCTGAGAAAACACTTTGTCACTTGCTATTTTACTTTTTGGGTTGACAGTTATTTTTTTCCAAAATCCTAATAAGTGCTAACTGTGAATTTAGGGGGTTTGGCATGATTATGGTTATTTTAAGGCTTAAACAAAATCTGTAGATATTTTATCTAAGTGGAAACTTCTGCACACCTTTCGACAAAGACAGTTAACAGTTTTCCAAAACAGCAACAATAATGAAGCTGACCACAAGGAAACTAAAGTAACTGTGGACTTAAACATTTGTATGTTTTCCACTTCATGGTTTAAGACTTTCCTCATGATTGATGCTTGTTGTAAAAAGAGGTAAATTTCAAGGTTTCATATATATTCTGACTGCTCAGATGTCTATTAGCCAGCAGCTGTATGTGTGTCGGAGCAGCCGAAAATAATTAAATCTGTGTCAACAGAGTTGGAAAAGGGAGTGAAGAAGAAAAACACACATTAAAGTATCTGCTGTTTGAAAGCTTCAGCACATACAGTGAAGTATAGAAGTGGAGGTCAAGTTATGGTGAAACAGGAAAAAAGTGAGAGAAATAATAAATCAGACAAACACACACACATGCACAGACACCCTCAGTGGACAAAACACCTTCAGAAGTCCTGATTTGGCGTTTCATTGTTCTGCAGGAGTCTAACTTCACAGCCAAAATCTTCACAGCTCGTCTATGTGATAAACTCATGGTGTGTCACCAAATCTTTGAAAACTTTTCAAAACTTTGTTTATTCACAGATTAGTTATTTTATGTTAATCCATCCAGCCATTTTCAATATTTATTTGCTCCTGTGCAGGGTTGTGGGGGGGGGGCACACCTGATAGAATAGAGTGGTGACACTGGATTAACAGACTGAACGTGGGATCTTTCTATAATTTGAGTAAAATAGATGGTTGATGGAAGTCACTGTTAACTTGAGGAGAAGGATTAATGAAAAGATCCAGGTTTACCCATGTTAATAACATTTATGCTCAAGTAAAAACAACTCATTTTATGTTTTAGGAACTAGACATGTATGTTTATATAGTCTTGGTACAGGATGAGCACTTACTGACAGATAGAAGTAGGCAAACAGAAGAATAGGTGGGTTTCAGGCATGTGACCTGGATGACATGAGCAGTACAGATGGAGGGCAGGAAGTAAATATGCGGCGCTTGTCAATGGAGGTTTTTATACCTGTCAGTGCCTATTGTGCGGATTTAGACCTGGGAGCAAAAGGGAGGTATACGCAGCTGATCACAGAATATGTTGGACGGGACCCATACCTCATGAAGATGAGTGAATTTTCGTCTGAACCGAAGGATTTGCCAACAATCGAGGCAGTTGACATCACTAATTATCTGGTCCTGCAGACGTCATACTACACAAAACATCAAATGAAAGCCTACAAAAGTTTGGAGTCCTACAACTTTGTGAGTGGATGGGTCCACAATCTTGGAGTAAAACATCTCCGGGACGATTTTCGTTTGGTCTTCGCAAGGGTAAGTGTTTTATTTATTTATTTTCAGTGTAAAGATGTTAGTAGCTAGCACTAACGGCTACAACGTCAAACATGCAACACATCTTTACAACGTCGTTAGCTTAACGGTCATTCATCATTCAAGGTGAATCACTCGCAAAGATCAAATGAAACCCCTCTGAAGACCTGGATCATTGCGAAGGAGGAGGGCGGGCGTTAGGGGACTCTGCTCCTCCTGACCGAAGGCGGAGATTTAAAATCCACTTTTTCCGGCGTTGTTCTGTCAGTTTTCTGCATTTTTCACCTTTGTGGACGACAACTTTCGGAACTCTACAAAGACGAGCATCCTTCTCTCTGTTACCTCGATTGGAACAACCATAAACTGCACAAAATAGAGGCATTTTCCCAGGCTATTTGAACAGGTCACTTCACTTCCGGCCCTCCGTCTGCACTTCGAACGCTGGTGTCTTAACAACGTGATGTAGGGTGCAACCAGCCTATTTGAGTAAAATAGATGGTTGATGGAAGTCACTGTTAACTTGAGGAGAAGGATTAATGAAAAGATCCAGGTTTACCCATGTTAATAACATTTCTGCTCAAGTAAAAACAACTCATTTTATGTTTTAGGAATTAGACATGTATGTTTATATAGTCTTGGTACAGGATGAGCACTTACTGACAGATAGAAGTAGGCAAACAGAAGAATTAGTTGTTTTGGGGTATAATCTGGTACACACACAGACTAGCAATGATCATGTAAATGCTGTGAACTATAAGGAGCTGGCATGTGTAGAGTTGGTACCGGAGGGCATGTGGCACCAGCAGTTACATCATTAAACAGCCCAGCATGCACGGCATGATGTCATAGTGGCGTTGTGGCCTATGAGGGCCCAAACCACAGAGACATAATTTTGATATAGACAAAGAGCCTCAAAACAACTATGCCTGCCTTCCAAACCCATGGCCTCATTACAACGTGCTGTCATCTTACTCTATGTATCAACATCTGACAGCAGCTGGATGACAGATTCAATAGCTACGTTTACATGCGCCAAATTTCCCCAATCTGATTAAAATCTTGGTCGATCGGAATTCCCAAATCCCTGTTTACATGGACACTAACTGAAATGATCTGATCATGTCATGAGTACACATGCACCAAGCACTCAATCAGGTTAAATGAGTTGAGCATGCGCACAGCGAGTTGTCTTTCCGGGGGAAGAAAAAAAGTAAACAAACTCCGTCCTTTCTGCACATCTTTCCCGCCCCATCGTGTGCTTGAGCTGACTCACGTTATCCCCAATATGGACCTTCTGCAGGTGATTACCTTTATGTTTGGGTTTTTACTGGTCGCATTAACCAAGCTAGAGGCTGAATACATATTGCTACTGCTCCTCCACCACAGGAGAGGAGAGCAGGATGACAGGATGACTGCACCAGCAGACCACTTCTGTTTACCTCCCACCATGTTTTCTACTTGGGTCTGCGAAAGCGGAAAGACGTCACGCTGAAGTTGTACGCATGCGCAGTGGGCTCTTTTCACCCTTTCATTCTGAATGGGTGTATACATGCACGTCTATCTGAATGAAGATCGGACAAAACCACCCCTCTCGATCGGAAGTAAATTTCATTCTGATCAGGCTGCATCGGATCAAAACATTCTGATTGACATGTTTACATGATGTATTTTTGTTCCGATTAGGCGTTTATTCCGATTAAATGTGCCCATGTAAACGTAGCTAATGTTCCTCTCACTAAATTCCATTAATACCAGTGCAAAGATTGCACTGAATTGTATTCCACAATACATTTCTATTGAGCATCATCTGAAATAACCATCATGGCAGCAGCAGGGGAAGAGGACAAATCCTGTCAATGCTGTGGTTTTCATACTCCTGACATCATGGTGTGACGACCCTTACAGATCAGATCACTCCTGGTATTGATTCAGGGAACATGGTCTAATGACACAGTGCTGTGAGTGGCATCTTGGATCCATATGTCCCCTCCAGAGACAAAACTCCTGTACAGTTTGTCAACACAATTCCTGTCCACAGGTAATATGTCTGTTGATGGACTGCTTGTGTCATGCTGAGGTTCTCTCATGGCCAACCAGAACCTCTGATCTGTCCCCAATCTAACATAGAGATCATTTCAACAGAGCTCAACTTTGACCCAGTGTTGATCTCAACGACTAGTTTCAACAGCTGCAGGAGGATATTTAGTTTTACAACAAACGGCTGCTTGTATCTCGGTTCAAAAGTGGTACAACATCCTAATAACCTGGTGCCCATACAACCAACTCCATTACCTATTTGACGTAGTGTTGTAATCTATCACATGACCTTTAAATATATGTGTAGTTCTGCTTGAATACTTAACCTTTTTGGTCACTAAGTGTTTACAGACTATTTTGGACTTAAACTTCAACAAAATGATTTGAATCTAAGTAAATAGTTCAATAGGATGTTATACTAAAGTTTAATTTGTTAAACAAGTTTGTGCTCTATGAGCCTGTTTTGTCTTTGCCAAACATATGAAGATTAAAACAATGATATTGAATAATATTCTTTAAGGATTACAGGTTTAAGAATAAATTTTAACCTAATGTTTTTCACTAAGTTTATGATCAGAATAATAGAAATAAGGATGCCGCGGATAAAACATTACACGGCTGTTCCTCTATTTCTACACTCTGGAACTTAAGAGATTTTGACAAGTCATACAAAACATTAAAAGCTCTAACTAGGCCACATCACTGCAGTTTGATTCCTGGAAATAAAACACTTAGTCTGGCTGCCTGATTGCAGCAACACGGCTGATTTGCCAGAGATTGATAAGACACTGTTTTTAAACATGTAAGTATTGATTCTAGTTCATCACACAGTAACACTGTAGGGGTTGTTCAGATAAGAAGCAGTGGCCCTACAAATAACAGCCTTACCAGAACAGCTGCTTCATTCTTTTAAAACCGCATAAGCTTTTGTTTTTCTAACATTTTTTAGTATTATCTGTTGTTAAGCACTTGGTGGTAGATTTCTGATATTGGCTATACTGAATTATGTGGAGATCAATAACTGATTTATTTGTTTGCATTATCAGCGCTGTTATTTCTAAAAACTAAATAATTTAAATTGGTGTGTTAAAATGTTTAGACCTGACGACACAAAAACTTTACTAAGATCAGAGTACCTGTTGTCTATGCGTACTTTAGCTCCTGTCACACAGGAAATAGACCCTGCTTTGCTCTTCAGGACCTATTTGACTGTAGCTGCAGTGCATGGGTTAAATGCAGAGCCAAATTTCCCCACGAGGGATTAATAAAGGAAAAATATTAATATGATATATTATTCCATACGGAGAAATGGAAGTTTTCCCTGTTCTTTGATTTTTTAGATGAAAGACTAAAACATTTATAATGTGATGAAAATAGTTATAAGTCAGTTAGTTTGTGTTGTCAGTTATTTTAAGACCAAAAATGCAACCTTTGCTGAATAAAGCACCTGTAATCATTTTACTGGTGTGATATCTTTACAAAATTTAAATGCCTAAAAACCCATCAAGCCAGAGTCAGAAGCATAATCATTATAATCTGAATTTAACTAAATCATTGTTTCATCCAGTAACAACTGAGCAACATTCAGATTAATGACAAATAATCTGGTCAAAAACACAAAGGATTCAACTTAAAAACTGGTCATTAACGTCACTGACACCAAATGATTTCTCTATCCGTAGTTTCCAAGAATCAACAGCTTCATGAATTTACAAGACAACAAGAGAGGCGGAGCCATGGTGGCACAAAGAAAGGAAGAAGTTATCTAATTAGACACATAATCACAGGTTGTTGTGCTTCTTTCCCAACAATCACAGACGAGAGACTTTGTGCTTTAGACACAGAATGGAATGATCACGTGCAGCGACAGAAGCTGATCTTTGTGTGTCTGTAAATGCATGTAATCTGTGTGTGCACATGTACTGTATGTGTTATGTTTGTAATTGCACGTTAGTCTTGGGGCTTGTAAGAAAAAAAATTAGCTGCAAAACATGACAGCATTTAAATCACAAGATGAAATGACACGCAGAGATCATAAAAGCCTGAGACCAACTGTTATTATCATAGAACCATTTTCACATTTTTGTATAAACCTTTATTAGATCTTTTATTTGTTATCATTTAGTTTCTCCTTCTGTTTTCAGCTGTTTATTTTATTGTGCTCCATTAAGGTTAGGTTGTCATAAATTGTTCATTTATTAGTTTCTTTGTTGTAAAAATATTACAAGCAGATATGAATTTAAATTGTAGGATAGGTTGGAAATGACATGAAACACAACTGATTATATTTTGGGAACAATCCAGAAATCATTTGAAGGTTTTTCATTATTATTGTGATATCACATTATAAAAGGAATTAGCTGCTTGGGAGAAGTTTTTATTTTTAATCTGATTTTATAACTCAGATTTTTGCTCTCTTGTTTTCACCTCTGCATGATGTTTTCATTTTGGATTGAACATTATTTTTTAACTTTGCATTAATTAGTATTAATAAATCTATGTCTGATGATCCTTTTGTAATTTCAAGTAATCACTTTCAAACTTATTATAGCACCCAAATAGTTTTAAAGGATTTAGTTCATTTGTAAAGCCCTTTAAGTTGTTGGTGAATCATCTTCTGGTTATTTGGCTGACTGGTGGGTTCCTGGACAATTATGACCATAATGGTGCGTCCACACCGACCCACACATCAGAAGCGTCAAGATTACATGGTAAGTCTATGATGAAGTCCATCAGAGGTGCGTCAGAGTCTCTGCAGCGCTTTGTGAGCATTAGCAGAAGTTTAGCTAGCTGAACTTTTGACGCTTTTGAAGCAGCGCGTCAACCAATCAGAGCATCTCATTGTAGTGATGTCACTGCATGTGACTTGAATGAAGCAGGAGCAGGAAAACCATCATTTCAACAATAGCAGACAAGTTTATCACTAATGCACACGATGTTGTTGTTGTCTAGCTTTATTAAGCAAATAAACCAGTTCAGAACATACAGCAACAGAGGAAGCCCCGCCTACACGTTACAAGCTTTAATCTACAAGCATCAATCTGTAAGACTTGGGATCGTTGCTTGACACTAAAGCGTCCGGTGTGAATGCACCATAAGAAAGTACAAGTCTAGAAATTACAAATTTCTTATTGAAGAAATACTAAAAATGTAGAATCCACATGCACAGAAAGATGAAAGAAAGTTTAGATCCAGAAACTTTTTCTGGATGGAAACTCATTAAAAGGAATGTGTTGAGGAGAAACATCCACCTGTGATTAAAAATTAAAGTCAATTTCTAAATCTTCCTGTTGCATCTTTAGAACTAAAGTAAGGCAAGCTCATCCAGGTTCCAGGATCTGGATAAATGATGAACTACAGAACTTCCAACAGCGTAGATGTCATACTGTATTTGAAACATTGTACTTTATGTTTTTCACTCGCGATACGTCCAAATTGTTTTTTTACATGTGAGACTTTCACATGCAAAGTTCATGAGGTTTTTCTGGAGGACATTTGGAACAGATCTGGTGGAGCTACTTGTTTTGTAAAGTGTTTATCTCTGTTATTTTTAAGATTTGCAGCTTTATATATTTAGGAAAATAAATTGAAAGTGATTTTTTAATGAGGCTTGATTTTCAGCATAAAATTATTTCAGAAATTAAAACATTGATTCTTAATTCCTGAAATAAGAGAGAGATATTGGTGCAATTTTTCTGTTTAATAAATCAATTTTATACCAAAGCGAAAAGTTTCTAAATTACCACATGACATTACTTTGTGAGTGTAATGTCTTTGTAACAATTAAAAAGAAAGTGGGGGAGTAAAACAGCAGTGGAAATGTTTTAAGCTACAATAGGTATTTTTTCTGTCTGACCCTTATTTAGGGCTAAAAAACAAACATGTTCTCTTGTTCTGTTGTCATAAACCAGCCCCCAGTTTAAAATAGCATAAAGGGCAAACCAATTGTCTCCCATCATGTCTGCTCAGCACCCTCACTGTATGGTTGAATGGTTGGAGCTGTTATCCTACCTTTGGTGAAGAAAGCAGAAATAAACTGAACATTGACCAACAACAACAACAACACTTGGTTTTTCTCCATCAGCACGTCCTGATTTAGAACTTCAGACATTTTAATAGTCAATGAGATTTTAAAACATGTTGATGCAGGAAATATGAATATAAAACAATAATGACTAAATGGTAAAAAAAAAATCTGAAAACAGTCAATGTTTTTACTTTCAATAAACAAATAAAAAAAATAGTAATAGTAATATATATATATATATATATATATCCATCACAATTAATGCTATAAAATGATATTTTATAAAAAAGGGGCGATTAACACCTTTGGTGAGAAATTGAATATATTTGGTGGACGAGCTCTTCTGTGCATACTTGTTTTGTATTAGACTGTGGAAGAGCAGCAGCAAACTGAGGGATGTAATTGATTAGCTGCTAGGACCAAACTAAAGATAATTGAGGTAAGAGCAGGAATTCAATGTTTCATTCTGAAGGAAGTCTGCTGTGATTATCCAGCATTAGTCCTATTAGTCTATAGACTCTTATTTGAGTCTGTAACAAACTCAGGATAAACAGCATTAAGTTTCACAACAAGAAAAAAAGATTTTCCTCTCCACAATGTATATCAGTTCTGCCTAAATCTTTATAACTTTAGATCTTATAGTGTTTAAAGCCGCTCTCTGAAGAAAGAAGGTTGAAAACATCATTTAAAACTGTCTATACAACCAAATCAAATGACAGCATGCATTTTCTTTATTTAGATGATAAACATATTCATAAGTTAGGCTTTAATAACTGTTAAAACTGGAAGGGTTTTAGGAAATACTGTTGACTAAAGCTTTTTAGTAAAATCTAAAGTTATTTGAACAGCTTAAAATTTTAGATTTAATTGTAAGTTACGGACTTTGCCATGATGTTTGAAATCCTTTCACACAGACTGATGATGTCACTATAACCTACACAATGTATTAGTAGTGTCCAAGTTCTATCCTGCAAGTTCTAGATGGTAACACAAGCACTGAATCAGGAAAACTACTGAATCCTGCAGGGTAGTGGCTCTCCAGGACCAGCACTGGACACCAATATATTACTACTACTACTGTCATTTAGCAGACGCTTTTATCCAAAGCGATTTACATTGAGAGAACATACAAGCAAGAAATCAAAGAGAAGGAAACAATATAAGGAGGCGGACTGTTTGGAGTCCAGTTTAATTCCGACGGTGATACATCAAGTGCGTTTTTTTTGTTGTTTTTTTTCCCTTGTAGTAATAAACTCCCAAATTGCTATCATAAATCATAAATCAATTCCTCATTAAGACTGAAAGTGTTCTTTAAAGAGGTGAGTCTTAAGTCTGCTCTTAAAAGTAGCTGCCGACTCTGAGGATCGGACCGAGTTTGGTAGGTCATTCCACCATCGGGGGACAACAGAGGAGAAGAGTTTGGAACATGATCTCATGCCACGTTGTGGTGGAAGCGCTAGGCGTCTTTCAGCGGCTGAGCGTAGCTGACGCGTGGGAATGTAGGTTTGGATGAAGGAGTGAAGGTAAGTAGGAGCTGTGTGTGTTAGAGTCTGGTAAGCCAGAAGCAGAGCTTTGTATTTGATGCGTGCTGCAACTGGAAGCCAGTGCAGGGAAATGAGCAGCGGAGTGACATGAGCCCTCTTGGGCTGGTTGAAGACCAGACGTGCTGCTGCGTTCTGAATCATCTGCAGAGGTTTAACCGAGGACGCCGGAAGACCGGCCAGCAAAGAGTTGCAGTAGTCGATCCGGGACAAGACCAGGGCCTGGACTAGAAGCTGTGTGGTGTGGTATATTAAAACATGGTTGAATTGTTTCATATTTAGAAACCCTCCTTTACTGTGAATACTGACTAAATAGGTTTTTCCCTGCTGTTTCCATTGTCCCATGTACATAACACCACTTCTTCGTCCCCGTCTTAACACAACTCTATTGGACCGGGTCAGGATGCACCTAAGATTACACAGGTATTACATTAGCAGAGGTGTCACTTCTCTTTTCCATGAACTACCAGCACTGCCATTACATCCTTGACATGTGACCAACATGACCAGTCCTGCTTTAAATGTTTGATGATCCAACCACACCAATGTCATGAATACACTACAACCAGGTTCCACCCAGGATTCTAATGAGTTACCATCCACATAATAGACCACCACAGCCAGATGTTTGGTGTGTGCTGAAAACAACTCTGGAAAACTCGTGTTTTTCACATGTAACAGAACGTTTTGTGACCATCGCCGGACGGCCTCACCCCGATCCTACAAATACCGTCCACGTTCTAGTTAATTCTTGACATCATATAACAGGTTTTATCTGACAGGAAGAGGGTCTTAATCATTTGTTTGATTGTTTGTTTCATAAAATACGAATGAAACTTGATCATTCCACAATGTTAGAAAGTAAAAAACAAACATTGGATTTCAAAAAAGGCAAAAGCTGTATTTGGAAAAATTGTAAACTGTCACATCAATACCAACAAGCTTTGGTTATGGTATAATAATGATAAAGCATTTGTCATTATTTCTTAAACTGGATTGTATTTTGAGTTTAAATCTCAGAAAATAAGAAGATCTAGATTCTAAAAGTTAGTAAGAGCTATATTTTATGCATTTTAAACCCTTAACAAGTTATTACATCATTCATGTTTTATTATATCAATATTATCATTTCATTACATTAGATGTCTTAGCTTTGTTGGCAATTTTTTAGGATCATATTCCCCTGCAGGAAATCAAAAAATGTAATAAAATAGTCAGACATGAAGAGATTTGGAGGATTTATTTCCAATTGCAGCATAATACCTGCCTAAAGGGAAAAACTTACCACAAGCTTAATTAAATTAAATGTGACATCTGGAAGTGTCAGAGTTTATCTGGGTCTGAAACGTTCTTCAGTAAAACATCCTAAACACCATCACACCGCAGCAGCATCCTACCTAAATGTGTGCTTGTGTGATTCAGTTCAGAAGAAATCCAACTCACCCCGGCTGCAAAGCCTAAACTTCCATCCAGGATCCGCTTCTGAAAAAGGGCAGACAAGAAGAGAGAATGTGTGCAGGTCAGTTAAATCGATATGTTGAAACCCTGAGAGCATTAAAGCAAACATTCAATTAACCTCTTCCTGCTGACCTAACTGGCAAAATGTCTAAAGACAGCAAAAAAGCAAAAACTTAGCAGCCAAACTGTTCAGTAAAAAGTGCTGAAACATAATCATAATGAAGCAAACTGGAAGATCAACTTATTCAAACAGCTGCTAAAACATTTTAGCAGCTAAATGTATTTTTTATCAGAATAAAAACTTTAAATGCTGCCTTTATCAACTTCTTATGTACCAGAATCATTCACCTGTTTTGGATACATCCGACTATTTTTTAACAAAACTTGAATTTCTGTTTCAATCTGAACAGGCTGATGTAATTAGCAGTGAGAGCCAATTTTCTTAATTTAATCAGAGCCATGGACTGCAAACAAATTACTATAAAAGCATCATCACAGGGAGAATATATTTATATTAACAGGAAGCAATTTTATTCAATATTCTAACTCTAGTGATGTGCAAATGCAACTAACCAACATTGTGGTGAAGCAGTCTGGTTCAATACACAATTCATTCATTCTAATAAATCCAATAGTTAACCTGGCAGAGTGCAGGATGGCTGGCTTGTTAATGAATACATTCATTTAAAAGTTCTACAATAATACCCGTGATGAACAACCAGTCTGTGTGCCTGCAATGATCATCCTGTTTACAGCATCATTATAAGTCAGAGGCTCAGATGAGAGACTTCCTGTTCTACCAAACCCATGGATTCCTCTGTTCAGACATTAATAACACAGATAAACAAGTTTGAAATGCCTCAGCTTCACCTTTTCCCAGTGATACTGTATTCATTTACAATTATAATATAAGAGATAAGAGTCTGTGCACGCTTCACTTTGATTTTTATATCCGAACGTTTTCTTCTCAACTTCTTTGGGCGTGACAGCTTCACACATCATCTCACTGCTTGTGCACGTCACCAGCATTCATTAATTTTCTTATACTTATCCAAGGTTGGGTCGCAGGGTCGACAGGTTATAGAGGGAAACTCATCTCTCCCCAGATACACGAGGTTCCCCGGCCAGAGATGATGTCAAAATCTCTTAATAGCATCTTAATCAGATGTCTGAACTACCGCAGCTGATTCCTTTCAATGTGAGGAAGCTCTACTTCTAGCTCCGCCTCCAATGATGGAGCTCCTCCCCTATCTTTAAGACCAGACCTGATCACAGAGAAAGCTCCTTTCAGCAGCTTGTATCTGGATCTTCTTGATCCAGAACTCATGTGATGAGGGTAAAAATGGAGACAGATGTGTAAACTGGTAGTTTTGTCTTTCATCTCTCATTTTATCATAACAGTCCAGAGCAACATCCTCGTTGCAGCGGATGAAGCCACAATCTGTCGGTCCATCTCCCACTCAGTCCTGCTACATTCCTTAAAGCAGGTTCACAAATAAACCTGAGATGTCTTTAATAAAACACTCACATGTAAAACCAATCACATGCAACGCATGGATTTTTTCCATTTCAACTGCATTTTTTTTCCAGATGTTTTGATAAAAAGAAATAGTGTTTTGTGTTTCACATAGAACCCAAGAATAACTTCAGTTTCTACACTATTAATGCAGAGAAACTCAGAGGCTGATTTACTTTATGCACAATTGTATTTAAATTATTTATAATCTTTGTGTCGTCACATCAGAGGATTTTACTTTGCTAAAGACTCTTTTAATTTCACTTTTCATGTTTCATTTCAGATACAAGCTTCTGCTTGTTTGATGCTACTTTCATGCTTTTCTTTGAAATGATGTCACTCTCTTAAGGAATCCTGTATTTCATTGATATTAATCACGTTTGTTTGTACAAATAAATATCAGATGTAAAACTAATGTGTGTGATAACATGAATATTTTGGATGAAGGGTGATTCTACTGAACATATTTAATCAGTTCTAATTAAAAAACAAAGTTAGATTATTCAATCCTGGATTAAATGACTCTACATTATTATTATTATTATTATTGATTCTACACTGGATACAGATTTATCAAACTTTTTCTAAACCTGTGAAATGTTTCTTCTTTTTGTGAAAGTTTGATCTCTGTGATTTTTTGCTACTGGATCACGTTAATACCTGAACTGTTTAAATATGGAGTGAACTGTTATAGAAAACATGCAAATTCATCAAAAACCCTTAACAATAATCGTGAATGTAAATTGAACAATTTAAGTAAAAGTTTTAACAGTTTCTGTAAAGATTTTACTTTTGTGTAAATGGTTTATAATTATTTGGTTGGATAAGTGTGAGTCCAGACAGACTCAAAGATATTGACAGCACAGTATTTTCGATACTATATCACACAGTCTGACCACCATGTCTCATGTGGTTTAAGGACGCTCATAAGATTAAAGCAATTTGGATTTTAACTGTCTCAGATGGAACACCCCAATGTTACAGTCTTATTGCAATATAAACTCAACCTATTTAATGTTTATTCTTGTGTTAAAATAAATATACTTTATTTATTAAAGCATGAAATGTCATTGGGCTTATCGAGTTCAAGTTAACATTTCCTGTACTACAGTGTGCACTAAGTTTTACTGCTAAACACTCATCGGACACTTTATTAGATACACCTTGCTAGCAGGTTAGCATCACCATCTGCTTTACGTCTTTGTGGCATTAATTCATCCTTGTAATAGAAACTGCTGCGAGCTCTCTGGTACCAACAATGTTAAAACATTTAAAGTTTTTTTTCCTTATTCAGATGCTCATTTTGAACTTCCAGTCATCTTTACCGTGTCTAGAATCAAGTTACTGCCACACGATTAGCTGATTTGATATTCAACTATTTGAACTATTTAAAACTCTCTTGCTTTGCCAGTGTGGTCAGAAACTATTCTAAGATTCCTCAAAATTGTAGAACTAAATACTGAAGAGACTCTGAACACTTCCCTCTGGCGTTGTTTATCTTTGTGTTTACATGTTCCACTACAAGCTTAGCTGTAACACAAACATACCAATTTAAAGAAAGCGCTTGAAGAGATGTTGTAGTCTTAAATGACTCCAAGGCCCTTGTTGTTTCTGCTCTTCTGTTTTTATTTGGATTGCACAAACGAGACCTTCCGTGCCAATCGAGGAGCTTTGGGGTTTTTTTTGTCAAGAAAGCGCCAGGCGCTGCATTTCTTCTGCATCCTGCTTTTTTGGTAAACTTGTTACGACTTATAGCTTCATGTTTACATGCAGCCTGTTTACTTTCTGGGGCTCATTGACTGCAGTTCTCTGTAAAATAGCAGAAATAAGCCTCACCATATGTGTTAGGACACGCAGTAGCTTCACCAGATCTTAGGAGGATGCTAAAGTGTATTTATCTGCTAATAAAACCGTATTTAATTTAGTTTAATTGTCAACATTTCAGAAAGAGTGCGTGCACTGCATGCTGGGAAATCTGCAGCTTCGTAACTTTTTTTTTACTAATCTGGCGGATCACGGAGTACTACTGAACCCTGCAGGGGACATGGTGAGAAAAAAATCTTTGAGAGAAAACAAAACAAAAAATTAAATAAATACATTTTGCGTTATCTCGAGGAAAATTAGCTTCGTAGCTGAGTGAAGCTGCTCTCCACCAACAGAAAACTTCTATGTACTGTATCTGTGAGTGTTAGTACTCTGTTCATGTCGTTAAAACAGTCATTTATGCTGCTTTAGTTTTTGAGGTAAGAATTTAATTTACAATGACGTCACCAGGTCATTAAGAGGTCATCGGCCCGGAGTGGTGAGTTTTGTCTTGTTTGCTACGCTGCGCATTATTTTTCTCTTATTTGTGTATTTGACCAGCCAAAAATAATACTATAAATATAACCAACATTATTGTTTGTGCTAGTTACGATATAGATGTCACTGATCCTTCCTATCGATCAGCTTAATGGTGGATTTCGATGCAGTTTTTAAAAACAGTTTAAAACACGCCCGGCGTTCCCGTTATATTGATTGAATAAACATGCGATTTTTAACACGTTAATACACTGCAGTGCAAACTGTAACGAACCGCTAAATGGATAAATACTTATATATGAATATTTAATAACACTTAAGTTTATTACTTTTAAAAACAAACTGATGCCCTTGGTCTAAGGTGATTACTTGAGTTAGGATTGGCAGATTTTACCTGTCGACTGGTGAAGACAAACACCAGAGCAGCTCCAGCAGCAGTCACACCCCAGGTGAACAGGGTCCCCAGCAGGGCCTGGGTCATGGGGCTGTAGCCTTCCAGCATGGTGCCACACCTGGACACACAAATCAGTTTCTGTAATACCATAAATGGTTGAAAGTAGTTTCTTCTTCTGATGCTTCAGGAATTATTAGTGTTAAACAGGAAGATCCTTTACTACCACTGCATATTGCTCAGGTAGGCCTCAGAAATACTTATATTTAAAAAGTGACAAAGGATGGTCAAATGCTTTTGGAAGAAAATAATATCCATTGGAGGTTGCATGTAGCAGTAAAGGTACAGCTCTGATTGTTGAATTTATTTCAGACTCAGTTTTTCAGTGAAGCTCTTACTGCATGAGATGTAATGATATCATCTTTGTTAGGTTTTTTCCTTATTCTATCAAAACCTTCCATTATTATAAATATAAGAAATACGATCACTCAAGAAGTTTGGTCCAAAACTCAGCCGAGGAGAGTACCAGCGCTCGCATCATCTCTGCGAGACAGCCCTGACAACTCTGCTGGTCCCTCATCAGCTCAGTTTCTTTATTCACTTAGAAACAGTAATAACAGATAACATGAATCATCACTCCAAAATCAGTTGAACCAGTCGTGGCTGGCGCCTCGTAGTTACCTTGGATTAAAGGAGAACGCCCGTTTTTTGCAATTGGGGCCTTATTTATTCTGTGAGATGTGTTTTACTCGTCATCAGTGGTACTTTTTTGCGATTCGGATTCGTCTCGGAGATTTTTGATTCACACGGCAAACACCTAAACGCCAATAAACGAGAGTCGGTTGGGCCTGCGTTCGCCGACCCTAAATCGGTTTAAAATCAGTTCAAATCCGTTATTTTTTTAATCTGGCCATTTAGATACTCTATTGTTTATTCCGTTCCAGTGCCATCTTGAATCCTGCGCTCATAGAAATGATATTTTTTACAGTGACGGGAGAGTGACGTCATCTCTCCGCGCGTCCATTCTATTGGTGCAGTGGCTTAGCTTCCTTTGTTTACACTGGGATTCATTCAATGAATGGGCGCGCGGAGAGATGACGTCACTCTCCCGTCACTGTAAAAAATATCATTTCTATGAGCGCAGGATTCAAGATGGCACTGGAACGGAATAAACAATAGAGTATCTAAATGGCCAGATTAAAAAAATAACGGATTTGAACTGATTTTAAACCGATTTAGGGTCGGCGAACGCAGGCCCAACCGACTCTCGTTTATTGGCGTTTAGGTGTTTGCCGTGTGAATCAAAAATCTCCGAGACGAATCCGAATCGCAAAAAAGTACCACTGATGACGAGTAAAACACATCTCACAGAATAAATAAGGCCCCAATTGCAAAAAACGGGCGTTCTCCTTTAAGAAAAACAAAGAGTTCTGAGGGAGAATGTGTAAGTCTGAGACCAGTAGCAGGTCAGATAACAGGACCTGTGTGACTGCTTGCACACAGGTCATGCAGGAGATTTCTTCAAAGTTGGTGTCAGACATGAACGTGTATAATTCTATGTTTTCCATTCTCTATCAATCTTCCTAACGTTCAAGACATTTCAGTGCTTCTAAGTGCTGCTGCAAGCTTACAAGTGGCTGATGCACGACATTTGTTTGCTGAATCATAGAGGCAGACCGATGACTTAACAGAAAACTAACACTTCTAAAAACAACACGTTAGATTTCAGACACACACCCACTGGTTCATTACAGAGAAAATAAACACCCAATCCTGTTTGCTTGGGATTAGAATATCCTGGATTTCTTTAATTGTATCTGTGTGACCAAACCCACTGTGCGCTGACTCAGGCTTGTGACCAGGTTTTTCTCTTTGATTTGAAAGAAGGATGTTTTACTTTAAAGCAGTCTCAGGTGACACCACAGCAGTTCGTTTTGACTAGTAATAAAATGTAAAAAGGTTAAATGTACCTTTATGAAACTAGCAGATTATAATCCACAGAATGACATTTACATAAAAGCAGCATCAACGAGTTTCTATGATTAATAACATTATAGTGTTAACAAAACTCAATGATAATACCTGATGAGTCTGTTCGGAAAACGTACATGAATGTGCTTTATGTGTTTGTGTTTTGAGACAGCAAATATACTTAAACAACAGCTGACAGTTTGCAGTCTGTATCGCATCGTATTGCAGCGTTATAGCAGCTGCTAGAACTAAATGCTACTTCATCGTATTTAAAGTGTTATCGTGAATGCAGCACTCTTTAAAACAACAGGTCTACGTGAAAAAGCAACTGCGAAGTCCAATAAACAAACAGCTGAGTCAGAGGAAAGATAACCAGCTAATTTTATAGCAAACATATTTTCAATTCAACCGCTATTTTTGGGATCATAAAATATCCTGCATCAATTCGGCAGCAAATAATGTTGTTCTTTTAGGTTATTATTAGTATTTTTGACATAAAAGTCAGTCCTACTTACTTCTCAGGAGCTTCTGCCTTCTGTTTACTTCCTGCTTCCTGAGACACGTCACTTTTACTGTGGAAACCCCGCCTCTACTCGCAGCTTATTGGTTACTTTCTTTTACCCGTGGATGTGTGTGCGTATGCGTGAGTGTGCGCACGTGCGTGTGTGTGAGCTTTATTTTACCCTGTGTAAAAAGTAAATGGTACAGAAACACCAAAAAGTTACATTTATAAAAAACAATGGACAAAAATATTTACAGAAAATCGTGACAATAAATGACTGATTTAAAACACACTAAAGAAGACATAACTATTAATACAAACTTAGACAAATTGCGTAAAATTATAAAAAAAAAAATAACAAAACAAATGTCTGAAATCTTAATTTTAGCAGAAGGAATATTCACCTGAACAGGGATTGTTGGAGCAAAATCTTGGGCCGAAGCCATGGCAGCAGCAGCTGATCCGTAACAGCAAAGTGACATGAGCTGGAGCTGAAGCTGGAGCTGGAACCTGGTGTAGCTTGACTCAGGGGGAATCAGGAGGTTGGTATACTTGACTGATCCCATAAAGCTCTGATCCAAGTACAGTTTTATTCCCACAAAGTCCCATACTGCTATGCTCTCCAGCTTTCCTTATTGGAAATGACAGCTTATTCTATCTAATATTAACAAGCTGAGGAAACTAAATTTGCTCTTGACAATCTCAGAGAAACGGTCACTGTTTTTTTTTTTTTTTTTTTTTTTGAGGTGGTATTGGAGGGATTTACCTCAGCAGAGAATAAAAGATACAAGAATCCCTGATATGTATTATTATTTTCTCTATTTAAAGCTCAGAGAGCCAGAATCGATATCTGATATTTCTCAGATTGTCATTTTCATTCTACTCTCAGTTTATGAATTGTATCATTGCTGTAGTTTTTTATTTATATAATTTAAAAAATATTATATACATTTTAAAAAACTTGTCCACTGCAGTCTCTCCTCCTTCCAAGCTTGAGTTCTCTACCAGAGATTTGGGAGCTTGAGGGTTCAGTATCTTTGCTGTTCCCAAAGCAGCACTTTTCTGAACTTAGATGTTGGATGTTTTTCCTGGTTCTGCTCCTCCAGTTTGGTGGCTACTGCCCGGAGAGCTCTGATAACCACATGCACCACTGATGTCTTCACCTTCCAGACCTGCTCTACTCTGAGCCACTGGTGTTGCTCTATAGTTTCTAATGTTCCTTTTTCCTGATGTTACAGTTATTTGGTATGTCGATCACTTTCCTCTGCCGTTTGTCTACCACAATGTCTGGTTGGTTCATCATTACATTCTGTCAGTCTGGATCTGGAAATCTATCAGGATCTCAGTCTATAAGACCTTTGGAGGTGTTTCCCACTTTGACCTGAAGGTTTACAGTCCAGACTCTGTACAGACGTTCCTGTTCACTACGCCAGCCACTTGGTTATGGAGCTCCATGTCAGCATCTTTCATCTTGCAGTGATGTGCTGGATTGTCTCAGGGGCCTCTTTGCACAGTCTACACCTTGGGGTCTGGTCTGGTGTGGTAGATCTGGTCCTCTGTTGCTCTGGACCTGCTCTTGTGCTGCCATGATGAGCTTTTGTCCTTCAGTCCAGCTCTTTCAAGCCATTGGTAGGATTTCCTGAGATCAGCCACTTCAGTGGTCCATCCTATGATGGTCCCTCCAGTACCTCATCCTCTGTTACCCATTGTCTGAAACCTTCACAGAACATGTCATCAATTGTCCATATGTACTTATGGATCTTTGATTTTTCATCCAGGATGGTGGCTCTCATGCTAACCCTAACCCTGATGTCAGGGTGCTGGATTTGGGATGGAACCCTCTGTGCATAGTTAGAAGCTCTCTAGTCTTAAATGTATAAAAACATGCGCACAGCATGATGATTAAAGAAGAAAGAAAAGATAAAACATGATGCAAGAGTAAAATAAAACACTAAAATAAAAAGTGCAAATTTAGAAAATTAAAATTAAACTCTGAAACCTTAAACACAGCAGTCCTGGACACATCTTAACCTTTCAGTATATTAACTTACCACAAATACAAACATACAAGTGATAAAAATAAATATTTAAGTGTTTCTAAAATTCAGACTTTCTCAGAAGTGGCATTGTGTTGCTGGGAAACAAAAACAATGAAAAAGATAATTAGATAAGTGGAGTTTTGGGATTTTGGAATGCTGGAAATATGACGTGCTCAGTTCCACTTAAAATCCATGACTGACTGTGGCCTTTTAAAAAAAATGTGCCAAAGCTTCAGTAACATTGTGTGACTCAGACTTTGCTGCAATAATTATATCACTATGCAAGCTGCAGATGGTCTCTGTGTTTTGTTCAGGTCTTTTTTTAGCAACACCATCAGCATAGCTCTGCAAAGAATTTGTTTACTTCATAGGTCCAAACTCAAATATTTCAAAAGCAGCAGGAGAGACCACCACAAAGTTTTCTACACACATTAAAACCAGTAGGACACACTGTATACCACCGTATGAGTCATCTGTTCAAGTCTAAACAGATATTTAGTTTAAATGAGGAAGAGTTAGCCAACAGGTTTGACTTTCAACTAAAGGAATTTGGTCCAAATTCCAAGAAAATCTTGATATTTTGATGTTCAAGAGCAGGAAGTCTTTGCTGAATTCCTTCTTTACTTTAATCTCTTCATTCCCTGACAACATCAAATAATACTCAGTCTTAATTTAGTATTAAGACACCTTGGTGTCTTCTGTTTAGTTTTATTTTATTTTAGTGCCCAAATATAAGCTATCAGTGTAAAAGACAGAAGATGTTTGGAGCTTCGAGATAACTGGATCCAGAAGTCACACCAAGAACATGAAAAATGTTTGAAAGTTTGTCACAGATGATAAAAGAAAACTGACAGCTTCACTCAGTCTTTTCAAAAAAGTAGTAATTATCCTCAGGGTTCATGTAAAAATGTTTCGGATAAATCTTTGATTTATCTTTCTGGTTTGAGTGAAACAAAATGAGACACGTCAATGCTACAGAGACAGAAAATATGTATATAAAAGGTGGAAGAGGTTTGGATGCAAGATCAGATCAGCAGATGGGACATGTGCACGTACGTATATTTGGGATTGGAGACTAAGTGAGCTGGAGATAGGAGGAAATGTTTAAATTACAAAAAATATGAAATCCAACCCAATTAAAGAGGAGCAGAGGGTGGTAGAAAAGATTAATGAATGCATACAGCACAAATTTATTGATCCACAGCTCACTAATCAAAATCCCCAACCCTCATGAATCCAATATTCAAGTCAGAAAACCAGGAATCAAAAACTAAGAACAAGAAAACCAAGAACTTACTGAACCAAGAGGTTAAGACAGAGGCTGGGTTGAATAAACAGGAACCAAGTCAGAACCCCGGGCACAGGAAGTCTGGAGATAGATGACTGCTACGCTGAAGCTAACAACAACAGACAAGCTGGCAAATTGCAGCAAAACACAGGTGAGCTTAAGTGTTCACTGGCACAGGTGCAGGTAATCTGACAATTACAGAGGTAGGAGATGGAGGCATTTAGGGCAGCTGGGAAAAACAATCAGGCTTCAGCTGCAACAATGAAATCAAAACTGAGCTCTACAAAGACCCGACTGAGCTGCTGACTGTCCTGACCAGGTGGTCTGATGAAGTGAAATTTAAAATCTCAATTGTTTGTTGCTGGTAAAATGAAAAACATATAATAACTACAAGTAAATACATTTGGGATAATGAATAATTACAAACTATATGATGTACACAAACAAAAGATCAGAATAAACATCTCAAAACAACAAACACGTGTTTCTTGAAAAAAATCTTGTCTTTTACGCATCTGTGTCATGTTGTGTTCACTGCAGCTTTGGAATACTTAGTACTTTGTTACTTTTCCAAAAATAAGTGCAGCTTCACATGTTGCCATCAGTTCCACCTGTGGGTCAGTCATTTCATTCAGGTCTGAATCCAATTTTTTAAAAAGCATTTCTGTTGCTCTCAAAAGTTTTTTCAACTAACATTAGCAAGTTGTTTTTATTACAACATGTAAAATCCATGTAAATTGTTCAAAGTTGCTTATTTTAAAAGTCTCACTCAGTTTTTATTTTAACATTTTAACAACTCTGAAAAATTGAACATAAGCTGAATTTTCCTTTAAAAGTAAAAAGAATGTTTTGTCAGAGTTGTTTGGAATGTTAAATTGTTTATAGCCATTCCTCTGCACACACAGGGGGGCAGTGAAAAAATGCTGGCATAGCAAGGGGGTAGATGTTTAATTGTTCCGATGTGGGCAGAACTACACCTGCAGTCTTACAGGAATTCATTGCTTTTTATGCAGGAAAGCTGAGATTTGTAGAAGTCAACCTCTTTACCGTTTTATTTAACCGCATATGGCGAGAGGAGACTGTAGCTTGTGGAAGAAAAAAGCTTTTAATGTCACATAAAGTCATCGTATCAACTGGTAAAAAGAGAGAAAAAGTCCTTGGTACAAAATAAAACATAAAAACACAACATCTTAAAAGCGTTTGATCTAAAAAACTGTGAAGTTTCATCTTCTCGTCTGGAGTGTGTGTCAGAGTTGACGTCTTATTCCTAGTTTATGCTTTTCATGTAGAATGTTCTGAATCACATGGACATGAACGCCATCACGCTGGTTGAAACATCACAGCTAAAAGCCGACAGTGAAATATGAAGCTGTCAAACGTCTTTACGTGTTTTATGTTGTGTTTTTACAGGGGGGCTTGTGTTGGGATGCAGAGGTGCCAGCAGTCCCGGGGGGCAACAACCTAATCAGGAGCACAGCCTACAAAGGCTTTTACCCCAGTTAATGGGAACCAGTTAAAAGTAAATGGAGTGACATGTTTTGGAAAACATCTGATAATTATACTGTCAGTAAAATGAAACTAAATGACCAAATAGTATTAAAGTGATAAAATGAAAGTGTTTTTAAACAGCGTTGATGGTAGAACATGCTAACAGACTGCTGAGCAGATGTACCCAGAGTATTTCAGCTATGCATGTCAAAGCAGCAACAGGATGAAGGTCATTGCTCATGGTCTATCTTTGTACCCCACCCCCGCCCTCCTCTGTCTTCCTCTTTACCTCAATGGTTCTCTACTATTAGTCTATTTTTTTATTTCTCATTCAGTCAATAAACTGAGTTGAATTCTCCCTTTTGCCTTCTGATGGGGGGGGATGATGGAAGGAGAACAAAACTGCATCCAATGTCAAAAAAACCTAACCCTGGAAAAACAGAAAGTGGACTTTGCTTTCTGCTGAACAGATTTGTTCACTTTATCCTAGAAAGGTGGGTGGCCAGAGCGATGACAAACTGATATTGTCTGTTTGGATTTAGTTGCATGACCCCTAGTGAACTGTTAAGAAGCAGAGGAGACAGAAAAGGAAGGGGGACCCAGGGGTGGAGGTTGACAAAGAATGGATGGCAGGAGAGGAGGGTGAAGTAAACAGAAACAGAGGACAGAGAAGATAAATAGGAGTGAAAATGTTATAATAACAACAGTGCTGTTAGGATGAGTCTCAAGTCCAACACAGTGAATCATGAAGGGTGCGAGCCAAGCTGGAGTTTATCACAGCCTCTAGAGACTGATGAACACGAGGAGGGAGGTACAGGGGAGGGAGTCCCACACATACACTCCTCACACACTGAAGGGTGGGGGGGGGGTATAAAAGGGCTCTTAAAACAGAAGAGTGGTCAGGCAAGCATCTGGGTGTCTGTCCTGCTCTTCTTCACTTCACTTTCTGCTTGTGTCTCACTGGAATCAGACAGAAACCAACAAAACTGGAACCCAAGAACTATTTGAACTGAGTCGCGACTCTTTCGAAGAACTTTTTCCTTCCAGGAAGTAAACCTGCTTAAGGTTTGTTTTCTCTCTGAGAGTTGTTTTATTTATTTATTTTTTACCAGTTGAGATAAAATGGATACACCGTTTCTTTTTGATGTAGATAATAAAACCGATGTGGAGGAACATTTTTACTTTGAGGAAAACATTAATAGTTTTGGCATCACAATGGCCATTCTCTACCTGGTGGTCTGCATTGTGGGGCTGGCTGGGAACTCCCTCGTCATCATCACCATTTTGAAATTGGATAAAATGTCATCTTCAACAACTGTGTACATTTTCAACCTGGCTGTAGCAGATGGACTCTTCATGGTTGGTCTACCGTTTATAGCAAGCCAGAACTTTCTTAATCAGTGGGTTTTTGGCAACATTGCATGCAAAGTGGTCATGGTTCTGGATGGCATCAACCAGTTCACCAGCGTCTTCTGTCTGACGGTGATGAGCATCGATCGCTTCATGGCACTAGCCAATCCGCTGCAACTCGCTCGTTGGCGAACGCCACGCTTCGCCAAGATAGTTTCGGCGTTCTTGTGGCTCTTCTCTCTCTTCACCATTCTCCCCATGGCACTTTACTTCTCAGCTGATCAAGGCTTTTGCGTACCTGAGTTTGTTTCGGATGACTGGTGGCTCGGCGTTCTCTCTTACACCTTCGTTATTGGTTTTGCTTTACCGTTTACAATCATGACGCTCTGCTACGCCGCTATGCTGGTCAAACTAAGATTCCAGAGATCCCAATCGTCAGTGCCAAACCATGAGGGTCAAGCACTGGAGCAGCAGGTCACCAACATGGTCATTGCAGTAGTGGTTGTGTTTGGAATGTGCTGGCTGCCATTTTATACCTTCAACTTCTGCTCCTTGTATCAAACTGGACTAGTCTTGACTTTTGCCAGAGCGTTTGAAGTTGTGGTCTTGCTGTCGTATTCCTGGAGCTGTGCTAACCCCATCTTCTATGCCTGCTTCTCTGACACCTTCAGAAAGTACTTCCGTACCCTGCTCTGCCCTCCTGCCAAACCATCTGCAAACATGCAGTGCAACACTGAGCGGTCTGACCTGAACGAAGCCAGTGTATGGGACGTCACCATTCTAGCTTGAGGAAAAACATCCTGACTCACCATTTTATTTAATGTCCTGTGACTGTGCACTGCATGATCATTCTGAACTTCTTAAAACATGTTTACTTATTTGATGGTTGTTGATCTAATGAATACATTTAGTTTTTATATTAACTTCAGCCCTAATATATTAACATTATTTCTTTATTCAAGAATACAGTTGTACATGTTTTCTTTACATTTTGTGGATGATTGAATATGCTGCCTTGAGTTTAACTGTGTATATAACTGCATCTACAAACCATGTGTTTTCCTTATCACTGTCTTAAATGCAAGTATTAGACCAAGAGACACTTCTGCTGATCACATACTCCACCTGACTGTAAATATAGCTGCTGAAGAGAAGACTTCCTCCTGTCTGTGTGCCTTTAGAAAAGAGCTGATGAATTTCTTTTAAAGACATTTTTTCACTGGAAAAAAAGTCAATTTCAGCAGAAAACCCCAAAAAACAGTGTATTAATGTTTATTCTGAACACCTTTATATCATTCTCTGTATTTATTTGCCATGTTTTTACAAAGTAAAAGTTCACTCTCAACTTTGTCTCTAATCTGTTTGACTTTTAGACGTTATAAAACTGCTTCTTCTGTATCCGTGGTGATAGGGGCTTTTTTAGCACATTGATGAAACATAGAAGAAGAAGAGTGAAGTGTGGACATGTTGAATGTAAACAAAGTAAATATCATCTATCATTAGGTTCACATTAACCGTCTCACATGAACACATGCACAAGTTGAAAATGACATCAGCACTCGTCCCACAGCTGGATCAAATCCCAGTGGTCAAGAGTTTATAGGAAGGCGACTTATGAGTGTGCTTGTGCTGTTCTGACCCTCTGTGGGTACTTTTACTTTATGTACAAGTACTTTTATGTTGAATTGTAATGTTTTTATTTGTTTGATATCATTTGGGTAGTAGATGGATTTAAAAATGCACAAATGGTCATTTTATCAAGTGTAAAATTTTCATTAACAACTTGAGAAAAAAACAGAAGTTTGTTTTTGTTACAATTTCTTCTCCTTTTTATGAACAAAACAAATAGATTTAAATATTCAAATATAAATTTTGCAGATAATTTTTTTAGGGAATATATTTATATATATCTATATTTGAATACTGTATTACCATATACACTAGCTTGTCCAGCTGTGACACAGTTGTTACATAATCCACCACATGCATTCCATATAATCCTTCTTATTAAAGTGTTTTACTGGTTTTCTTTTCTTGCTTTTTATTTTTGATGTTTTACAAAATATTAATTAACTTAATGATTAGCTGAAAATCAGGATATGCTACAACTTTGACTAAACATATATATTTGCAAAAACAAGCATTTATGGAGTTTTGTTTTGTGAATTGTTTATTTCTATTTTTTAAATATTATTTAACTCCACCCAACTCCAAAAAAACTCTCAGATGACAATGAAAACATAAAAGTACCTGCAGGTAAAGAAACACATCTTGTCCTAAACTTTTAAAGGCTGATGCATGAAATAGAGTTTTGTTTATTTTTGCAAATTTTTATAGAGTAACAAAATAATCACCTATCAATTTCCAATGTCTGCTTGATCCTGTTCAGGGTCATGTGGAGAGGTAGAACTCTTTATTTTATTCTATAAATATGATTAATTCATGTTCAGGCTAGCTGTTAGCTCATTTGTTAGCCTGTAAGATGTAATGAGCTGATTTAGGAAGCTTTGCATTGTGGGTAAAGTGTGTGTACACAGAAACTTTCTACACAAAAACCAGAATTTTTTTCGAAGGAAAACGAATGATCCACTTTAAGAGGAAGTCATTCGCTCCTCTGAGGTTTGATTTACAAAGTAATTTTTATAAATACTAAAACACTATGATATTCTCATGAGAGATTGAGCAATCTAAGTGTCCTGTCCTGACTGTCTGCTTTGACATGTTCCCCTGAGGGGATCCTCTGAACTGGAAAGACTCGTTAAATGTCAAGTCTCGAGTTTGCCAGCAAAGTCTAAAGAGCGTATATAAACCCTGTCGAAATTTTAAACAGGCTAAAGTGGTAATAGCATTAAATAAAAATGACAGACAGTGATGTGGAAGACGTGGTCATGTTCAGTGGCACTTCACCGCCGTGAACAGATTTTATTTTAATTCTGATGTAATGTCTGAAACGTGTTGCTCAGTCAGCTTGATTACAGCGTAGCAGCACTCATGATGATGTCTGAGGTTCTTATGTGCTCCACGGTTTCCAGCATCTATTATGCATTTCACATTTCGACTTGTATCTTTTCAGAGATAAAGAAATGTTTTCATCATTTACCTCTACTGATAAAATGTCCTTAAATAAATCACAAATATTGGGCTTGGAGGGTTCCATTGATTCCAGCCTGCTGTGAATCCCTCGACAGGAGGGGGGAGTTTATTGGCTGTTACTTTGTGTTATCTGACTAAAAACTTTGAGAGGCTAAAGTTAAGACTGCGTCATAAGGATGATAAAAGCTCACCATGATCAGTTCCTTTAAAGGCAACTTGTCAAATAGTTCCTTTGTAAATTCTAGTGGTTATAATCAATTTTTATAAGAGAATCAGTGCTCAGCCTCTTTATACAATATATTTGTCATAAACTTTTTAAATTACAGTAAGATGTTTGATTCCAGTTCATTAAATGTGTGATTTCAGCCAAGTACACAGACCTCTGTGCAGAAACAGTTAGAAAATCACATGAAATTGTTTTTTTAGACATACTTTTACAACACAACAAATTTTACATAAAACTGAATGTACAGTTTGGTATTAAAAATGTATAAAATATCAAGACCCATTGAAATGATTAAAGAAATTCCCAACAACTGCTGCCTTTCATGGGATTCAACTCACCTGATGTTGTAAAATGATGGAGTCAAAGTTGATAACATTATACACAACCTCATGCACAAATGTCTTTCATGATCAGTTTTGTGAATGACCTTCAGCTACTATCACGTCAAACACTGTGTCTAATAAAACTAATTGTCCTTTTTGTGTGATTAGCTTTAGCAGCCATCTTGAATTGGGTTGATTTCAAAAGTTAATCAGTTATAGATTAAAATCCAATAAAAAGATAATCTGCTGACAAGACTATAAAGAATTATTCCAGAACTTAATGCATATTTTTTTATTTAACACAATGTTTTTTGCTCACTGTGTGGTACTCAAAGAATAATGAATGTTTCTGTAAGGTTTCTTTAAAGGGACTATAAACATGTTTAACAACAAATGTGTAGAACTCTACTATTTCTTCCTCATGCTCCAGCAGTTCTGCTCATTAGAAAGAGCCCAGGCATTTTCACCGTGGTTGCCTCTATATGCATGTAAAATCAGTTTGTTATTAATAGAGTTTGTTCGGGTCGAACGGACACCGTACTTTCCAGAGGCAGCCTAATGCGTGATGACGTCATACGCAGTCACGCTCAGGCGTAGCGTTTGATACAGCTAGCAAAAGCTGGAGGGCCAGAGGTAGGCATGGATTCTACAGAGAACAAGAAGAGAGTTGCTTCAAGCACCAGCAACATTCCAGTCCAAACCCCAACCAAGAAAAAGAAACCAAGAAAAGTTTTTTCCAGCGCGACAAAAGAGGCGAACAAGAAGAAAAGTAAATATCGGTTCAGCGTTTGAGAAGTGGAAAATGCTTAGAGAATCTCTCGGTGTCATTTTTGCTTGAAAGCAGAGAGGCAGACAGATGACGCAACGCCAAACGCTAGCATCTAACTAAAGGTGCAGCAGAAGTAGTGACGAGCGTTACTTTCAGTTAGCAGGGGCTAGCCAAGATATACGTTACAGGCCAAGTCCAAGCACAGAATCTACCAGCAGAATCAGTCCAAATCCTTGAAACAAAAGTGTGGGTGAGTCACGATGAGGCTGAGTATCAGAGATACAAGCAGGGTGAGCGATGTCATAAAGGAAAAGTTCCAGATCTGTGTGTTTTAAAGACTTTATCCAATCAGCAGCAGGCAAGAGACGAGGTCAGGTTTGGTCCAAGGTTGATGATTGTATGTAACTTTATTTATAGCACCTTTCAAGATACAAATTACAAAGTGCTTCAAATTAAAAAACAATAAAAACAAGATAAAATCAAGTTTTAAAAAAGTGTTTTAGTTGTTTTTTTAAAAGAAACTGTCTAGTTAAGAGATTTCAGGCTGAGAGGAAGATCAATAGCACAAAGCAGGTTTTACAGGATACAGGTAGGTGTTACTGATCAATGAAGCTCAGGGCATTCAACAAACTGATGACTTGTGGAGAGACAATCCCCTTATAAAGGGGTGGAGACAGGTGTAGCACATGACAGGTAGATCTCACACACAGGTGAGGATGATGATGAACACCCTACCTGGACTGGAAACATGACACTTTCACCATTCCCCAGCTGGATGATGAGGCACAAATATTACAGACTTTGAAAAAATTAAGCGTTTTTAAATTTGATGGAATATTTAACAACTTCCTAAAAATAAAATGAATTAAAATCTACTTTTTAGAAAATACACATGAACTTCACATGTGTAAATCACATATATGTAAAATGCTTAACATTATAAAACAATGTGAAATATGTTCTGCATGTTTTCCATGAGAATTTGGAACAAAAAATGTGCACTTGTCATGTGAAAAAATTGGATTTTCACATATGAAAACACGTTAAAAGATCTAATAAATGTTTTGCAAATGAAAATTTTCCATGTATTTTTGGAATGTTTTCACGTAAACCATGCGGTTGCACATTTTTACACGAGATTAGTGCAAAAATTTATTTTTATTTTGTCAAACGTTTGTGCAACAATAGAATTTTAGGCTTCAGACAGAAAGACAACAAAGAGACATCAAACAAATGTAAAAAGTGTTGGAATTACAGTCAAAGCATAAAATGCAGCATGAGATCCCAAACTGAGTGGGTTCATTATAAAATCATTCACTTCAACTGACAACAGGAACCACTTACAATTGCTTCTAAAAGCAGTTGAGTCATTTTTGTTTTCGTTTATATAAAATGATTTTTTTTTTATTCTGCAGAAACTGTGTGAGTTTCAAACCGAAGGAGTTGATGATATAAAATGATTGAGATGATAAATGAGACTCAAGCCCCTTCCTCACTGTCGTCTGTCTGTCATGACTTTAAATATAATTTTGCAAACGATAACTGATTAATAGATAATAATTTTTATTGATTCAATCCAGACACAAATGTTGGTGAAATGAAGGAGGCAGCCTGAGGAAATGTGCATGTTATGTTGTGTAATTGTCAGGAACAACATGGGGGATCTATGTCAGGCAGTTTGTCATTAATTATGCAGATTTGATGCAAAGAGCATCTGGAGAACAGAGAGAAATCTGGAATTCAGCGAAGATTGATCTGAAGCCTAACTGATGAGTTTCGATGAGAGAAATGTTTCGTTTTACTCATTTATGGTCGCTGAGCTGCAGGGCTGCAGAGCTGCACGGCTGCCCGATTGCAGAGCTGCACGATTGCAGAGCTGCACGATTGCAGAGCTGAACAGCCTGGCTGGCTCTGTGATGAATCTACATTTTACAAACAACTGTGTTGTAGCTGTTTGTGGTGTCAGTTCATGTGCTCGCTCATATCTTGTAATTCTTAATGCACTAATGAGAACTCTGACAATTCTCTTACCTGAGTGCTAAACATAATCTCCAAACTACTGTCTTTTTTGTCTCAGAATAAAACCACAAATATGTTTGTTAATTAACATGAAATAAAAGCATTACACTGGTCACTGGTCTGATAACTGCTTGAAGGTTGCACGGTGGCACAGAAGGTGCTGGGTTCAGCTGGATTACATAAGAGTTTGAACTTGTGGTTCCGTCCACAAGCTAAAAACATGTATGTTAGATTATCTGGCAACTCAAACATGTTGATCAATGTGAGCACTAATGTTCTTTGTCTCTGTGAAGGTCCTGCAAACTGTTCAGGGTGTGTGGAGTGACTGTGGAGCAAGAGCGGACATCTTCCAATCAGAAGGTTGGGAGGTCATCACCCACAAGCTTAAGTGTCTTTGAGCAAGAATCTGGACACTACACTGTAAGGGTTTGGGGTCAGGGCCTGAATGCAGTTAAACAGGCATGCGACCATTAATAGTTTTGTTTTTTTTACACCCAAATGGAATAAAAAGGTAAAAATCACACAGAAAATGTGAGTTTCTCTGATGGAGGTGAAAACAGAAAAGACTAGTCCAGAATGAAACTATCCACTTTGTGGTGAGGGTCAGATAATGAGGAAAATAAACTGTGACTGGAAATGCAGCACTGAGACAGACACTGGGTCATCAGACAGGATGGTCACCAGGCCTGACAGCATGTTGGCTCAAGCTTAAAGTAACACTGTTTTATTTAAACTGGCATTGAAAACATTCTCTCTCTACTAGAGGGTGATGATCAGGTGAGTGGAGAGAGAGAGACAAAGAACAGGTGCTGCAAATCAGGCTAATGACAACATGAGAGGCACAAACGCAACATGAACTCCAGGCAAAAAAAAACTGAAGTCAGAAACAGAATGACAGAAACTAAAAACTCAGACTATGTGACACAGAAACACCTTGATTTGCAAATCGGTTGTGAGTGAATGACTGAATGCAACTTAAGCAAAGTGTAAAAGAGTTTTGAGTGGTCAGAAACTAAGATTTTATACAAATACAGACAATTTACCATTTATTTACCGTCCTCTGGCTCTCAGGGGTGAAGAGACGGGTAGAAAATAGATAAATAACTGGTAAACAGCAGAAACAGCTGGTCAAAGTCAAATCACAGCACAGTTTCCTGGTTCAGAGTGTGGTCATGTGGTGACTTGTTACCCTGGCTATCATTTAATAAAATCTGCTGAGTGCTCTGTGATTTACAGCGACCTTTTATTTTGACTTTACATCACAATCAAAGGTCAGATTAATTGGTGAGCCTGAAGCATGCGCATGTTTGTGTGTTTTAGTCCTAATTAAATCACTTGCAGGTAGCAGTTCTTTTCATTGGTCGCTTTTACTTTGACTGATCCAGCCTTCAAATTCTGTATGTAATTAAGACCAGATGCAAACTGCCAGAGAGGTTTCTCAAAGAATATTGATGGGACCCCTGAGAGTGTGTGTGTGTGTGTGTTTGTCCATGACACAATTAGTGGTTTAGATCAATAAAGGTCAGTCAGGCAATTTACATACACCAGGCATTTGTTGTATTTTAAGTTTCTTAACATTCCTTCTTCCTTTTGTTTCTTTTTCTTCATATTCTCCTCATCCCACCCACTGATTGTAGTATCAATACCTGAAATACTTTCCCCACAATAGATTTACCTTTTCTTCCTTTTAAATTCAACAAGAGAACTGACAATACACAAAGTTTAAATATAGATGATTTTATAATCTAAAACTCTGATGATTGAATGAAGAGCTACTTGATCCATTTGGGAAATATTAACAGTTATCAGTCTTTATGCCCCAAAAATCTAAAATCAGGCTTTGCAGTGATTAAGATGTTCCCCTGGTATGATGTGATGTATAAGGAGTCCAGCCTAAAATAAAAGTTCTTGAGGTTTGAGTCATAACAAAAGAACAAGGTGACAGATACAAGTGATCTTTTATCCATAGGGGGAGGAGTTTTGGGGGGAACTTGGAGTTTAGGTAGTGCTCCTCCTTTTCAGAAGGTGTCAGCTGAAGTGGGTTGGACATTTAATTAAAATGGTTTCTGTGTAATGTTCATGTACACATGAACATGGCGGTGTGTGATAGATAGATCCATCCATCCATTCTCTAAACCTGCTTCTTCCTTTTCAGGGTCACAGGAAACTGGTGTCTATCTCCAGCAGTCTTTGGGTGAGAGGCGGGGGACAACCTGGACAGGTCACCAGTCCATCACAGGACCACACATAAACAAACAACCACTCACGCCTAGGGACAATTTAGAGTTGCCAATTAACCGCTTGCATGTTTTTGGACTGTGGGAGGAAACCGGAGTCCCCGAAGAAAACCCACGGGATTGTTTTAAGGATGATTAAATGAAATAAACTAAAAAACTGAATTGACTTCCCAAGATAGAAATAAATAATCTAAACAACAGAACCCCAAACAAACAGAGGGATGACGGACAGACGGACAGATGCATAGGCCACTTCAGCATGTAGTCCTAAATTCGATACAAATCCAATCTTTTGGCGTGCGACTTCCATCTGAACTGCCAGGACACTTTCATCCGATTTGTACGTCATCAATACGTAACATATGTGACTATTCTGCGTCGAGGACAGTAACGGTAGTCGATGCGGAGAACAGTCAATAGGGAGAAACCGATGTGTCTGAGTTAATTAATATTTGGGGAGACAGCTCTGTTCAGGCCAAACTCGAGGGGTGTTATCAGAACCACACGGTTTCTTTAAACATTTCCAAGAAATGGGAGAGTGCGGGTTTAAGCGAACCTGACTCCAATGCCAAAGAAAACAAGTCTGAGCTAATTAGAATTGAATTGATTTAGAATCAGAGTTGATCTTTCGCTGGCCCTGCCCCCAAAACGGCTATTGACCAATCACACAACCGTTACTATGTGAGCAGGTCTGACAGATATTAATTTCGAACAAGATGGTGAAGAGGTGCGCCCACATCTACTAAATACTAACTAGATTTCAGAGGGAGCTCGGAGCTGCGGAGCGTACCGAGACGTGGCGCGATCAACCCTCACATGAGCATGAGCCGACTCGGGATTGCCAACTGGTGGGGGCGAGCTTTAGAGGTGCTGGCAGCTGGGAGCGCTCTCCGGCTGCGAGGGAGGCCGGCTGCGAGCAGACGGACGCCACTTGGGAGAGCTGATCTGGAGAGAGAAAGGAGATCAAAGCTGGTTTGATTTGAAGGATGTCGAAGGTTTTGCTCCAGAAAAGGTCACTGACACGCTCAGGAATACCTCTTCCTGTCATGATCTGTTGCGCTGGTCGTGTTTGTCGGACATAGCAACAGTAACTAAGGGGGGCGGGACTCGGCGAAAGTCAGCAGAACAAACAAATGAGTTGGACTTTCTAACCAAACCTACACAACTTAATCACTTCTTCTTCCTAAAGTGGATCTGCTCTTTTTTTAAACGTTCCAAAAAATTTAAAATGTTTTTAAGGATCAATTTAGATCCATTTAAGCCCAGATAAAAGGTTATTTTTGGATGCCTTCTGTACCTGAATCTGAACTTGTGTTGCTGTGAATACAAAAAGAAACCCTCCAAAATGCTGCATAAACAATCAGTTCATTAGTGTCTCAGAAAGGTAAATCAGGTTTGGAGGATTTTTTCTTTAGAATCTCATTTCTTTTGCCTCTTCGTTTTTTCCATGGATATTTTTATTTTCTATATCCATCACCTAAAAAAAAAGTTTTTCCACTTTTGTATTTTTTTCCACAATGTAAACCATCCATCTCAATTAAACTTGTCTGGAGGGAACAGATATAATCTAGGTTCCCACTTGAAATTGTTCCAGGATCATAGAAAGGTCAGCAGAGAGTCTTATCAATGAGCTGTTTTTAGGTACTGGGGATTTAAAGATACTAAGAATCCCACAGTGATAAGGTAGGGTATATGGATGTGCAGATATTATAATGTGTTCATTTGTGAGACTCTCTGTAAGTTGCTGTTCCCAAATAGAATTTCTCAGAAGAACAAAAGCAGCCATGAACTGTGAATCTATAAACTGGAAGGTAATTACCCAGTAGCTAGTCTAATGGGGTTTTTCTTAGACTTCGATTCTAGTGGGAGCTATTTAGGGCTCATCACCATCTCTAAATAAGATCACATTTCCTTTAGGAGGTGGAAAGTTACAGTGTGTTTGGATGTTAGATACTTTATGCTGCTCTGTTCACTTTGCTGCTCCCAGTTCTCACAACTTTTCTGGTCTTGCTCTTGTGTAATTTGTATAAAATTGTGGAGAAAAATGACAGAAATTTCAGAACATTTCAGCATCGGACTGATAAAAATCCAGTTAATCAGAGGTTAATAATTTTAAAAGAGATTTCATCATTAAAATCATTAATTTAGTTATGTTTGTATTTCTGGTTAACAAACTTGTACAAATTAGAGTGTAATTACTTAATTTTAAGTTTGAATGTTTTATTTTGATAGCATTCAAAATAATAGTATTTAGAAATATATTTGTATGTATTCATGTTACTACCGAAGGTGCGTTAAAAAAAAAAGCACAGAATTCAACTAAAGTACATGAAGTGTTTTATTCAGTCATTAGTATTTTGGTTTCCAAAAAGAATTTCAATGACCAGATTTAGTCAAAATTTGAAGAGTTTTACATGTGGCATAGAAGACTTAAGAGTTTCTAGATGTTCACATGTAGCTTCTTCTTTGCAAGATACATTTTTAACTGGTGTTTTTGGACTGAACGGTGAAGTGTGTGACAGACGGTTATATGGTCTTTGAGCCCATGCAGTGATGTTCAGTAGATGTTCTTTTTTTATGCCCCCAAGTCACAAGCAAACAGCTTTAACCTTTTCCATTTTTCCAAGAAGATTCCTCCTGATTCTCTGAATATTTTGATGATGTCATTCACAATTTTACATTGAGAAATATTTTTCATTTAACTGCCTCAAATTTTTTAGCTGTAGTTTGTCACAGATTGGTGAACCTCTACCCATCTTTACATCTTAAATACTCTGCCTCTCTAAAACGCTCTTTTTATACCCAGTCTTCTCCTTTCAGCTGGTCCCTTCAGGAGTGTCCACAGCAAGTCCTCCAGCTCCATCTTTCCTCTGCATCTTCGTCTCTCACACCAACCGACCTTATGTCCTGCTTCACTACATCCATATACAGTGGGGCAAAAAAGTATTTAGTCAGCCACCAATTGTGTAAGTTCTCCCACTTAAAAAGATCAGAGAGGCCTGTAATTTTCATCATAGGTATACCTCAACTATGAGAGACAAAATGAGGAAAAAAAATCCAGAAAATCACATTGTCTGATTTTTAAAGAATTTATTTGCAAATTATGGTGGAAAATAAGTATTTGGTCACCTACAAACAAGTAAGATTTCTGGCTTTCACAGACCTGTAACTTCTTTAAGAGGCTCCTCGGTCCTCCACTCGTTACCTGTATTAATGGCACCTGTGTGAACTCGTTATCAGTATAAAAGACACCTGTCCACAACCTCAAAGAGTCACGCTCCAAACTCCACTATGGCCAAGACCAAAGAGCTGTCAAAGGACACCAGAAACAAAATTGTAGACCTTCACCAGGCTGGGAAGACTGAATCTGCAATAGGTAAGCAGCTTGGTGTGAAGAAATCAACTGTGGGAGCAATTATTAGAAAATGGAAGACATACAAGACCACTGATAATCTCCCTCGATCTGGGGCTCCACGCAAGATCTCACCCCGTGGGGTCAAAATGATCACAAGAACGGTGAGCAAAAATCCCAGAACCACACGGAGGGACCTAGTGAATGACCTGCAGAGAGCTGGGACCAAAGTAACAAAGGCTACCATCAGTAACACACTACGCCGCCAGGGACTCAAATCCTGCAGTGCCAGACGTGTCCCCCTGCTGAAGCCAGGACACGTCCAGGCCCGTCTGCGGTTTGCTAGAGAGCATTTGGATGATCCAGAAGAGGATTGGGAGAACATCATATGGTCAGATGAAACCAAAATAGAACTTTTTGGTAGAAACTCAACTTGTCGTGTTTGGAGGGGAAAGAATGCTGAGTTGGATCCAAAGAACACCATACCTACTGTAAAGCATGGGGGTGGAAACATCATGCTTTGGGGCTGTTTTTCTGCAAGGGGACCAGGACGACTGATCCGTGTAAAGGAAAGAATGAATGGGGCCATGTATCGTAAGATTTTGAGTGAAAACCTCCTTCCATCAGCAAGGGCATTGAAAATGAGACGTGGCTGGGTCTTTCAGCATGACAATGATCCCAAACACACCGCCCGGGCAACGAAGGAGTGGCTTCGTAAGAAGCATTTCAAGGTCCTGGAGTGGCCTAGCCAGTCTCCAGATCTCAACCCCATAGAAAATCTCTGGAGGGAGTTGAAAGTCCGTGTTGCCCAGCGTCAGCCCCAAAACATCACTGCTCTAGAGGAGATCTGCATGGAGGAATGGGCCAAAATACCAGCAACAGTGTGTGAAAACCTTGTGAAGACTTACAGAAAACGTTTGACCTCTGTCATTGCCAACAAAGGCTATATAACAAAGTATTGAGATTAACTTTTGTTATTGACCAAATACTTATTTTCCACCATAATTTGCAAATAAATTCTTTAAAAATCCGACAATGTGATTTTCTGGATTTTTTTTCCTCATTTTGTCTCTCATAGTTGAGGTATACCTATGATGAAAATTACAGGCCTCTCTGATCTTTTTAAGTGGGAGAACTTACACAATTGGTGGCTGACTAAATACTTTTTTGCCCCACTGTATGCACCAACATGTCCATTGATGTCTGCTCCAATCAGCACTCTCTCACCTCTGGAGATATTCTCCATCACTTCATCAAACTCACTCCAGAATTTCTCCTTCTCTTCAGCATCACATCCTACCGCCCACTGACAACATGAAACACCTTCAGTTTCCAGCTTTAGACTCGTCCCTCTATCTGAGACTCTTTTCACCTTCAGAACTTTATTAATGAACTCCTCTTACAAGATAATTCCTACTCCATTCATGATAGAACAGATTAAATCCTTCTCCTAGACTCCAGCTTTTTCTACCTGTCCATCTGGTCTCTTAGTTACAGTAACTCCAGCTTCCTCTTCTTCTTGTTCTTTGATTCACTTCATCAGCATCCTGCAGGTTAACAGCACGGATGGTGGTCCTTGTTAACCCAGGCCTCAACTGATCCAGTATGGAAATCATTATTTTTAATTTGGGATACGTTTTATGTCATATGCCCTTCCTGACACAAACTCTCTGTATTTATCAGGGCTTGGGACCAGCATAAGGAGCTTGTGACTCCCTTAGGCCACATTTAATAAAATATGATGTGTAAAATATCTTGGTTTTACAATTTGATGTGTTGTTTTTGTTCTATTGGGAATAAACTAGATGAGTTCTATGTTAATGTTGATTTGCTGTGCAGCAAACAGCCTAAGGGAGACAGGTCTCGTACTTTCCACCCAGAGTCACAGAAAATTAATATGGTGCAATTAAATTGTTTTTTTTTTCCACATGATATTTTCTGTAATTCATTTATTAATTATTAGGATCACATCAAAGTGAGTTAAGATCATACAACTATCAGTTGCTGTTTGGATCACCCATAAAAGTGGTCAGAGTTTAAATTTTTAAATATTATATTTACTCTGCACAGTCTCATCCTACAGCCCCAACAATGAAAACAGTAAAAAAAAAAAAAAAAAAAAAAAAAAAA
>SSNP01000222.1:189590-224135 GCA_006937955.1 Pachypanchax playfairii | reverse complement strand
CCCAAAAAAAAAAAAAAAAAAAAAAAAAAAAAAAAAAAAAAAAAAAGGTTTTGACTGATCAACACTGTCATTTAAGCTGACAGTATTTAAACAGCTGATTTAAGCTTTTTGACAGTAATCACAAGTTTTTAATCCCAGAAATGGCAGAAAAGGTAGTTTTCTTCCTTTGAGTGGAACATGGAGTTTAACGCATTTGGACATCCAGAATTTATTCATCTTTTAAAGGGAGAGTGGACAGAGATGTCAGATGGCTTGAATCAGGAGTGAAGGAAGCCAAGGAACAAACTACTGTACATCAAAAGGCAGATATTACGTTTGTTTTTATTTAAAAAATATTGTTGAAAATTCTAAATGAACACTGGCAAGAATTTCACAATTTGAAAATGATGGATATTGAAATTAGCCTAAAGGACTTTGATTAATCACTTAACCAACTAGAATCAGTCTGGACATCAAGTTTATAGATTTTTCTCCGACAAATCAAATATTTCCAACATGGATGAGAGTTTGTAATGTTAAAAAAGATTTCACAGCCAGAAGAGTGACGTCAGTTCGGTGGCAGCAGCTCATACAACATCCACATCTCCCACATCCCAGCACGTCTACTGTAACCTCACAAGGGTCTGACACGCACAAACCTTCTGTAGCCAGGGTCCCTTATTTATCATATAAGTACATATTGTACCAAGATATAGAAGATATTACGTCTTCTGTAAAGAAGAAATCTACACGAGTCTGAGAAGTGCACAGCAGTAGATTCTGCTTTGTGTTAGCAAGAGTGTGCACACAAGGCCTCTTATTCCCAAAGAGACAGGCTGCCTTGGGGTGTGTGAGGGAGCTACAGACAGGGGTCAAAGGTCAGCTCAGTGCTGAAAGCTAAGCATCGCTGCTGATAGCAAGACCAGCATCTCCAGAAGTCCAGCTTCTGATTATGGTTGGCATGAATAAATAAAGGCAGACTGAGTTCAGATTTATTTATCTGCATATCCTACTTAATAAAAGCTTGAAACATTTAAAAAATAAGAATCAATTGAATTACAAGGATTGTAATATAAGAGTAAAAAAGTGTTTTGTTGCACTGTACGATTGTGGATGTTTATGTCTGCTAATAGATTAGTTGTTAATGTGTTTTATTTACCTGCATGTTAAACAAAAAAAGACAAGATTTAATTACTAACTGCTTAAATAGAATAAATACAAATGTTCAAGAGCAAGTTGTTTTTCACATGAGTATTAGCAGCTTAATTTAATCGCTTTTAAAAGGGCAAACAGGAGCTTATATTGAAAATATGGCTACGTGACTAATTAAGGTGATTAAACGGAGGGAATTAGGGGTCCCCCACCGTGTAGCATGCAGGGTTAGAGATATCTGTCTGCACCATGACACACAATGACATTCTAAACTATTGCAGCAACATCCTGGTCAAAACAGGCGTGACATTAAAACTATGATTATTATACTTCAATTACTAACTCACATCTATATGTTTCTTCTGACTTTTGATCCAAACAAGTCCACAGAACAGAAGTTACTCTTGTCCTGAAATTCCTTCAGGGTTGAACAGGAATTTATGCACAAGCACATATAGAATGTACTGTATCTGCATTTGATTCATTCAGGACTTATTATTGATGAAGAAGTATGTTAAAATAATTTCCATCCATTTGTCTCAATCTAATTCTAAACATAGGACAACTTTAAATTGATTTAAAGATTTATTAAAAGTTAGTTATAAATTATAGTTAGTTATAAATGCTTGAAGTAGCACATTTAACGTCAAACATTCCTGTAAAATTCTCAATATCTGAAATAAATGTCAAATATATATTTTTTTCTATTCCTTATCAAAGAGCAATGTAACGTATCAGTTTCAGTATAATTTACATGAACATAGAGAATACTGCAAATGCCAATGAGCGATCGTAAATGTCTCATTGTCGGGTTTTGTCATTTGTAAATTATTGAAATCTAGCATAAGTAGCTGAAGTTTTTTCTGAATTAATCTGTAGATACATTTAAGAAATTTATGTTTTTTTTATTAGTAGGTTCCAGTTTTTCACCTCATGTAAAAATTTATTTCAAAGCAAAGTTTTAAATGACTGTTTTTAAGACTAAATAAAAATATTAAAGATGTTACGAGATACATTAATAACAGCATAACAAAGTGAAGCAGACTTCAACTTCTTAATACAATCGAGGCCATTAACAACATCAGCACTTTAAGACAGAAAGAATGTGGAAAACTGGAATCAACAAGAGGAGAGAGGACGACTGTGATCCTCATCCTAACAAACCTGGTCTTATTAAATGTTACTACAGCTGGGGGGGTTAGTTCATTCATCCAAATTATTAAATGTGTTCAACTAAAGAAAAAAAACATGAAAGTTCCAAGTCAACCACATTGTTTGTCCAGGAGTGGGCTGTTTGTTCTGGACTTTGGTCAACTGAAAATTACAAAACTCAGTAAATTGTCCAAAGACAGCAATACAAAACCAATATAACCCCCTTTCCAGGAAGTGCATTACTTGGAACAGTTTTCAGTGAGATTGTTTCATCACTCTGCAGACTTTTCTTTCTCAAAAGCAGAATAATTATGTGGCAGACAGAAACAAGAACGCCATTTTTGTTGGTATTAAAGATTAATAAATGACCTTTTGATTCTGACAGATGAGTCTTCACTGATATCTTCTTTCAGACGTAGAAGAGTGACATTTCCAACATCACCTCAAATGAGTGGAGACTTTAGAGAATCATAGAGGGAAATCTGCCCACGGAGAAGCTCTGCTGGTGAACTTACACGGGATCTGTAGGTGTTTTGGTTGAGGGTGTAATAAGATTGAAATATTTACTCGTCAATAATAAGAGACTGAGAATCTTTTTCATATATCAGTTAAAGCTATAGTGCGTAACGTCTGTCGCCCCCTAGCGGAATTTTGCGTTATTACAACAATGAAGCTGGCGTTTCCATATGACGTACCCAAGGTGCCTGCTAATTTGTAATTGACAGGTTAGTGAATGATCTCCTGCTACGAGACTCTCCGCTCGTCCTCCCCCTCCCTTCTTGTTGTGACGTAAAAGACGTAATTTCCTGCGCGCCAGCGCCGGAATGTCGCCGGTCGACACGCAAAGTAAAACTGATATATATTGAAAAATACCGTGAGATGTTTGAGGAGCAGATCGGCTTAATCTGCATTGTGTCATCTCCTCTAATAGTGGCTTGGCTGAAACGGACATTCACGGACATGTAAAAGTTACGCACTTTAGGTTTGAGGTGGATTAAAACGTTCATCAGCTCATGAATGTAGCCCCTCCTTTCCACTGGACGCGTCAGCAGCACGTAGCGTTTTGCTTGAGCAATTAGCCATGCGTCCCTCCCTACCAGGAGCGTTTTACATGCACTAATCCCTCACGCAAGTGTTACATCCAGCTGGTCCCAGAAGGTCATGAAATCTCATGAGAATAGCAAAATCACGTGTGATTTCGCAATTCTCCTATGTGGGAGGTGTTACAAGTTTCAACGTACAAGCGTCAAACTAAATGCGTTGTGAGCATTGCACTGACAAAGCGTGCGGTGTGAACGCACCATTATACATGACCAGGAGAGTAGAGAGATTACACACTTCCTGGTGTAGAAGAAGAGTTGTAGTGTATCAGAGAAAAACACTGAGAACATTTACAGCAAAGGAAGAGTTGCACAGAGATAAAAACTGAGAATGAAAGTACAGAACATCCAAACAAACTGTAGAGACTTCTTATGATATCCTTTTAAAATATTCACTATTTAAAAAAGCCCTTTATTGTTTACAGGTCCAGTTAAAAATATAGTGCAAAGTTTGAGATTACAGTGTTTTATCTGAAATTAGTCACAATATTTGGTTCTGCAGCATGACCTATGGGGTTCTGGATCTCTGAACACCAGGTCCAAGATCACATGCCTGAAGTCAACAATGGGACAATTATGAAAGAGGAACATCAGTTCCATCACCCTCTAATTCATCTGGACCATAAACGATACCTACAGGGTCAAACATCAGCACCATAACAGCAGATTCAGGGTGATATTGATTGAGACATAAAAGAAACTACCTGCTCCAAAGTTTTTCCCTGTTCCTAATGAGTTCTTTAATCTAAGATAAATATAAAGAAACTATATAAATCAAACCTTCAGTTGCAGTCTTGAGTAACCATGTATTTACTGTTAAACTCATTAAGATAATTAATATATAACTACAAAATTATGATAATAACAACAATAACACAGAAAATGACAGCAGTTTGAGGAGATAAATACGTCCTGCAGCAGTTTGACTTATGGTTGCAGAAACATTCAGAAGACTCAGAGTTAAGAGATTTTTTTTTTTAAAAAAAGGAAAGTTTCATGTCTAATTTGAAAGCCAGAGAGAGTTTCTGTCTCCTCTCCGTCTTCCATCACCATACTGAAGACTCCGTCTCTCCAGTCTACTTTTAGACTCTTCTGGAACTACATGTAATGTAGTAAAGCCCTCTTTTAGGATACTATGGAACAATGGGGTTATTAAGATATGTTGGAGCTTAGTCGTTAAGTATTTAAATATGAGAAGTATTTAAAATTCCATGCTGGGAACCCTCCTGCTTTTTATCAACACAGCTCAATAACTGCAGTGGTTTTATTAGCTTTTGAAATATTTTATGCTGAATATAATTCTAAATGTTAAATATATTAATAGAGAATTTGCAAACCTGGATGAGATAAAGCCACAAAAGGGACATTTTGAGTAAGAATTCTTTCTTAAAAATTATTTGAGCTGTAATAGATTGTGACATGAGTTTGGACTACTGACAAACAGCAACATCATTGTAATGTGAAAACGTTTCCCATCATACTTGTTTTTACTGAATTGAATGATTTTTGTCAGATATTAGCAAGTCAACTAACTCAGTCCCACAAAAAGCTTGAAGGTAAAAGTAACTTATTTATGTTGATGGTTTTTGCATTCTGGGTTTTTGTCATTTGGTGAATCACAAAATGAGACAAACAGTCATTTTTACACACACACACATCAAAGTTTACCTCATAACTGACTCATAAAACAGCCATGTATTTACAGAGACAACATGGACACTCCACATGGAGAGACCACCAGTGTCCTAATCCTGTGGTTTTACATATGACTCACAGCTGACACAGTCACAGGAAAACCATGTCAAATGATTAAAATGTTTTATTCAAAGTGATGTAGAACAGAAATAATTAAGTCAAGGAGTTGAAATGAAGACGTGGTCATAAACTACAGCCTTAGTAACAGTCACGGTTGTGATGAGTAGATACATTTTATTTTGAATAGTCTCTCAAGAGACTTGCTTGATTAGTTTGATTCAAAGAGTCTGTGTGAAGATGTTCTGCAATTATAAAGGACTGTAACGCCAACACATCAATGCCATCCTCAGGCTTTTGATCAGAAATGAGCAGCAAAGTCTCGAATAAAGTCCATAAACACACTCATGGTCAAACTCATTCATATTTTGTTAGCTTTCTACTGGTATGTGTTTACTTTACGAGCATCACCTGCTTTACTTCTGAGCTGCAAACAGCTGTTGCTTTTTCCCCAAAAGAAAAAGAGGGAGCTGAACAAAAGCACAGCCCTTGAGACTGCACATGTATTGGTGCAGACAGAAAGACGTGCTTATAACCCTAACCCTTAAATTTCCATCTCAACTCCGACGCCTACACTTCTCCATCAGATGAAAGCCGCAGTGTGAGGAGTGCACTCACAAAAGAATGGAGTGTTGCACCCAAACAACAAGAGAAACACATAATACAGGTGACCTGACTCCCGACGGTTAGAGGAAGAGGAGCATCACGCTGAAGGCTCTGATGACTGTATGAGCAGCACAAAAGCTGAATTATGTTTCATAATAGCAACAATTACATGATATTCAAAATTAAAGAATGCTTTGAGGAAGGAAATGAAGAAAAATCAAGGTAACAATAAAGAAATTAAACAAAAAAGCTAAAAATGCACCTAGTATTGTCTTCTTACATTTGACAAGTTTTACTTAGAGATGGTCCAAAACCTTAAAAGACAAATTTTTTAAAATTCAAAACACTTTTTTAAAGTTTAACGCAGGTTTTATTCTTTTTCTATTTGTAATCATATCTACATCTATTGCTTTAATCCTTTAATCGAGTTAATATTAGATTATGTGCATATTTATAATGTGTTTGGGTCAATTGTATTAAGTAATGAGAGGAAAGGAAGCTTATGATGAAATAGTCACATTCCACTTTAAAATTAAATATATTAAATAGCCTTTTGAACAAACTCAATTTATATAAAGGGTGTTTAATGCTTATTGGACTGAAAAGTTAACAGCTGGTCCAGGTGGGACAAAACAACTCCAGTCTTAAAAACACAGTTGTTTAAATATATCTTTACATTGTCGGCAGTAATATTAGGAAGTATTAGGACGTTTCCTCCACAGAATTAGTACAAATTGCAAGAGTTTCCACTGCAAATACAGAATTATGTTATGCTAAATGTTACCGCACAAAGGTTTGTAATCTAGAACCTGCATAAACCTTGGATTAATCATCTGTTTGGAACTATGTTAAGTGTCCATAATCTTTTCACACAGACACAATTAAAAAGAACTAAACTAAACTAGAGATAATACTAGTTCTAATTTTACACATAGTACAGCAAATATATAAAAGAGGAACCTTAGTCCAGCTAAAAAACTTTTCAGTTTCAAATCTACCAACAACTAACAACTACGTAACTTCTTGTGTGTCTTTGTTCTTCAGTTTTCCTGCCCTGGTTTCATTTCTTTGTTGTTAAACTCATTTACACCTGCTTATCATCCGTCAATCACTCCACTTGTCTTCCATCATGTCCTCCTTGTATAAATGTTCTCAGATTCTTTTCAGCTTTCGTCCTGATTTTCAGACGTTCATTAAGACTGTTGAAAAGCTCTTGTACAATCACAAGTAAATATTATTATCAAGAATACTTTTCACGGTTCACTTTTTGGCAAATCAAGGAAAGACTTAACCTACCTGTAAAATGTGTTGTAGATATTATCAAAGATAGCTACATGCAGCTACATGTCAATTTATCTTTACCGTTTAAACGTTAGTTGAACGTCTTTTCCACTCTCAGTCTTGTGACCTGGATCCTGATCTTTGCTCTATATTTTTTAGGGGTGTTTCAGCTTTTAATGTGAATCTTTGAAACTATAACGTCAAAATGAGCAGAGGAATTCTTCATTGAAAGACCCTGATGGGGTCCATAATATAACTTTAATCCGGCATGTTTGAAAACTGCCATCTGTCCTTCCCAGTTCACACAGAGTGTTAAATGTCCCACCAGAGGAAATAACTAGCACTAGCTTACATGAATAAAACCTGAGCACTCTGTTAAAACAATTCAAGCATGGTCTGAAGAAGCTTTCTACCTGTTACAAGACTGTTTTAATTAGAAAGTTTTTGAAACAACTAAACTTGTGTAATTTGTGCAAACTGCCTGTTTTACATCACTGGAAATGAAACTGTCCAGAATGTCCCCAGCAGGAAACTTTGGAAGACAAAGCTGTCCAAGTACTCCTCAAAGCTTATGATGAGGCTTTAAATCATGTGACAGGCTTTTCTACACCACCAGAGCTCACCTGCAACAAGTCACCTTTGAATGACTGTGTTTACAATAAATATATAAAACCACTGCTGACACTTTATATTCTCATGTCTCATACAATGTCTTTCATGACTCTACCTATATGATGTGGATGTCACCTGCTTGTCAGCTGTTATTAAAGTCTGCTTTAATGTAGATGTATATTATTTATGTTCAAAATGGGTCTTTATTTTTTCTTTCATTTATTATGTGTTCTATTGTAAAGAACTGCAACTTCCCTCTCATTACCTAGAAAGCAGACAAACACAAATGTCCACAATCTGTTTCATTCACAAGGAACTGGTGTCCATCTCCAGTGGTTACTGGGCAAGAGGCGGAGTTACACCTGGACAGGTGTCTTGCTCATCATGCTGACAAACAACCATTCATAAACACACTTAGTCACAGCACCAATTAACCTATTATACAGTGGGGCAAAAAAGTATTTAGTCAGCCACCAATTGTGTAAGTTCTCCCACTTAAAAAGATCAGAGAGGCCTGTAATTTTCATCATAGGTATACCTCAACTATGAGAGACAAAATGAGGAAAAAAAATCCAGAAAATCACATTGTCTGATTTTTAAAGAATTTATTTGCAAATTATGGTGGAAAATAAGTATTTGGTCAATAACAAAAGTTAATCTCAATACTTTGTTATATAGCCTTTGTTGGCAATGACAGAGGTCAAAGGTTTTCTGTAAGTCTTCACAAGGTTTTCACACACTGTTGCTGGTATTTTGGCCCATTCCTCCATGCAGATCTCCTCTAGAGCAGTGATGTTTTGGGGCTGACGCTGGGCAACACGGACTTTCAACTCCCTCCAGAGATTTTCTATGGGGTTGAGATCTGGAGACTGGCTAGGCCACTCCAGGACCTTGAAATGCTTCTTACGAAGCCACTCCTTCGTTGCCCGGGCGGTGTGTTTGGGATCATTGTCATGCTGAAAGACCCAGCCACGTCTCATTTTCAATGCCCTTGCTGATGGAAGGAGGTTTTCACTCAAAATCTTACGATACATGGCCCCATTCATTCTTTCCTTTACAAGGATCAGTCGTCCTGGTCCCCTTGCAGAAAAACAGCCCCAAAGCATGATGTTTCCACCCCCATGCTTTACAGTAGGTATGGTGTTCTTTGGATCCAACTCAGCATTCTTTCCCCTCCAAACACGACAAGTTGAGTTTCTACCAAAAAGTTGTATTTTGGTTTCATCTGACCATATGATGTTCTCCCAATCCTCTTCTGGATCATCCAAATGCTCTCTAGCAAACCGCAGACGGGCCTGGACGTGTCCTGGCTTCAGCAGGGGGACACGTCTGGCACTGCAGGATTTGAGTCCCTGGCGGCGTAGTGTGTTACTGATGGTAGCCTTTGTTACTTTGGTCCCAGCTCTCTGCAGGTCATCCACTAGGTCCCTCCGTGTGGTTCTGGGATTTTTGCTCACCGTTCTTGTGATCATTTTGACCCCACGGGGTGAGATCTTGCGTGGATCCCCAGATCGAGGGAGATTATCAGTGGTCTTGTATGTCTTCCATTTTCTAATAATTGCTCCCACAGTTGATTTCTTCACACCAAGCTGCTTACCTATTGCAGATTCAGTCTTCCCAGCCTGGTGAAGGTCTACAATTTTGTTTCTGGTGTCCTTTGACAGCTCTTTGGTCTTGGCCATAGTGGAGTTTGGAGCGTGACTGTTTGAGGTTGTGGACAGGTGTCTTTTATACTGATAACGAGTTCACACAGGTGCCATTAATACAGGTAACGAGTGGAGGACCGAGGAGCCTCTTAAAGACGTTACAGGTCTGTGAAAGCCAGAAATCTTACTTGTTTGTAGGTGACCAAATACTTATTTTCCACCATAATTTGCAAATAAATTCTTTAAAAATCAGACAATGTGATTTTCTGGATTTTTTTTCCTCATTTTGTCTCTCATAGTTGAGGTATATCTATGATGAAAATTACAGGCCTCTCTGATCTTTTTAAGTGGGAGAACTTACACAATTGGTGGCTGACTAAATACTTTTTTGCCCCACTGTACATGTTTACGACAAGGTTCAGACTCAGTTTCTAGAGTCTCTGGTCCGATGTCACTTTTTTCACCACCTCAGGAACCTTTTAGTAAACCACAGTGTTCTATTGTTCTCACGCTGTCATCTCATTAGTCTTCTATAGCTGCTGAGGAGCAGCCGACCTCTCTTTCATAATTTACTCCAAAGTAAAATAAATCCATCTCCTTAGCATCGAGCCCTGAGTCGAAGAATTGACTGCAAATATAATGACACAAAAAGAGACTCGAAAACATAGAAGAAAAAAAATGTCAAATGTCCAGATAGTTACCTTAAACTGATGGAAAATAGTTTCAAACATACACAAAAATTGCTAATGTGCAAAACTCCTGAAAATGGCTGTAAAAATTGAGTCTAAACTGGAAAAAAAGCCACAGAGACCCATAATAGACATCCACAACGCTCCTATAAAGACATGCAAAGAGACTCCAGGATCAAAATGACAACAAAGACATGCAGAATGACCGAGGAAAGACTGGAAAAAAATTTAATGTGCACAGTAAAGGACAACAAACGATGACATAATGACTCTGCCTGGGGGTCTGTCCATCAGCCCGTTCTGTCCTGACCAGGTGACCATCCATGCTGAGGAACTCATTTAAATGAGTGTGAGGCCAAGGAAATGCCCACAAAGCACAACTAGCATAAATGATTGAAAACAACTCCATTATTCCAAGTCGAACATCAGGGACATTTTCTTGAGAAGTGATTCTGTCTCTTTCACGATGATTCTGCTTTGACTGTGAAAGGAAAGACGCTCGTCGCTCAGGCAGAAAAACAAAGAAAGAAACATTCCAAACTCTCATGAATATTTTTGTTTGTCCGTGATCCAGCAGATGTGCCGCACCTTGGCAGCTGCCCTTAGCACAAGTTGCATCACATGAAATGCGTGATCTAATGTGCCTCTGCAAAATCCTGTCACCAAGAGTCAAAGCGGTTATCAGCAGATAAATCATGCCACAAGGAATGTTGTATACTTTCTTTCTGGCAGAGTTCTGTATTGAGCAAAGTGTCAAGGTTCGACTTGTTGGGTTGTCCCTGATTCAATCAGTCACTTTGTAAATGTGTTTGTGTGCTTAGTGTGCCGGGAGTTATGAAGCGTATGTGAAGCTGGCTGAAGAGAAAGCGAAATGATAGCATGTGACAAAACAACAGGCGAGAGCTGCTGGGGTGCAGGAGGAGCACACGCTCTGACACTTTCCCAACTTCTCCACTTTCACTAGTAACACCTTGTGCATAAAACAGCAAGACAAAAAAAGCAAAAGCTCGAGTCCTCCATCAGAGTCTGTCCTTGAAACGTTGACAGGGACTCGACATCGCTCACAGCTCGCCGTTTTCCATCATGGCCTCATGCAGGAATAAGAAATTCAGCTGCAGTGTTTGGAGCTGTGAGGAGACATGTGGAATCTTCCATCTAACGACTCAGAGGAGCAAGCGAGTGTCTGATCGCAGCTTATCATGAACGGACTTCAAACCAGACATCGTGTTGATTCAGTTTGTGCGTAAGAGTTTGAGGTCAAGTTGAAAACTGTTGACTTAACAAAGTTCAGAGCTGCGTGTTGGTTAGTTTAGAGAGAAAAGCAACGCAAAAGAACTTCAGTGAAATTTCACATTCTTCTTATTCTTTTGAAGAACTTCTCTGTTGTTGGTTTTTGGGGGATTTAAGCAGTAAAAAACTTCTAAAATTAATTTCAACGATTAGCTAATTAGCTTCAGATGTATGTTTGCTATGAGATCAGTGACATGTTGGTACGTTTGTCCTGGTTATAATCTTATTTTAGTTCTATTTTTCCTTTTAATACAGGAGTATTAAAACCTTCTCAAATCCTAATGTTTGGCCAACTCGAGCAGTTACAGAATATATTTATTATTTCTAGCTTCAAGGTGAGTAAAGACGGATGTAACAGTTTCAATTTCCTGAGCAAAGTAGTTTTCTGACTGCAAGATAAAAATATATAAAACTCTACATGTAATACAAGTCATATAGATCAGATTTGTTTTTAACAGAAGATGATGAAGTGCTCATCTTGTTCACAGACACATCACTAACATTCACTCCTCTGACCGTATGTTGACTTTTATTGTACCTTACCTTTTGTTTTGCATGTTTTTGCTCTCGTGGTTAAACCAACAACTAATAGCAACTACAATCTCGTTAAGAGACGTCACTTCTTTACACCTTCAGTTATTTACCGGCTCTGAATAGAAACTCTGCAGCACAGGGACATGAGAGACATTTAAAGGAGACTGTGGTTTTACCTGAACATAAATCAGAAGTCAGAGTTGTTGCTTTTTGGTGCTCATCATTTTGGTCAGTTTGTTGAGCTTAGAGAGGAAATACTTTGTTAGATTTAGGAATAAAATGACTTAGATCTGTTAGAATTAGGAAAACCAGATTAAATTAACCAGATGTTACCTGGATTTAAAGATCGCAAATCTTTCCCCTGATTTCTTTCTTCTTCTTTCATGTCTTTCAGAGAAGCTACATGATGTCGTCATCACTACTTGGTGTAGCTGAGGTGAGAAAGCTGCTGCAGATAAAGAAAGAAACAGAGTTTTGCATTGATGAATCATAGTGACACTTGAGTCTTGTGTCTCCACATAATTTAGCTTTAGAGCTAATTCTATTTAATGTCTTATAACAGAAACAGCCAATTAAACTTTTTGCTCAAATAATACAAATGCTTGCCCCATTTTCTGCATCAAAACATGTTTGATGTCCATTAAAATGTTTTTGTTCATCTTAACGTAGATTTGAAGTCGTAGCATTATTGTGTTTCCCCCATTTCACTTTTAAAAATGTATCTATTTTTATGGTTTATTGAGTTACACAGCTGTATGGAAATAACATTACATCATCTTCTTTACCTATAACTCCCTTTAGAACTTACATGTGCCAGGACATCCGTTACTGTTGTGTGATATTATTCTCTTACAATCATGATTGATGTGTCATAGAAAAACAAAACATAGATGCAAACATGACACAGGAGTGTAATCTAATCTTGAACTGTATCTTTATCCCTATTAAATGGTCATTTGAGCAGCTGTTGTGTTGCTAATGATCTGAAAACTAAAAAAAGTTGTTTTAATGTCGCATTTGAACAACAGCATATCCATTTTTTGGAACTCAAGCCCAATCACAACATCTGCATCAGCATCTGCACAACACATTGCAACTTGAAGTGGATTCCCAGAGTGGATGTGGACTTCTGATCTAACCAAAGACGCTATTTTATTTAAATTCAGCTTCTCTCAGTTTCCTTTCTACAGTTTTCCTCTGAGTATCTTCATCATTCTGGACATAAATATAGGACTATAAATCTTTGATAAGACAACAGCTGGCAGCAATAATAGCTGCACTTCTGTGTTGCTATGTTGAGATAAGTGCTGGACATTTTCCCATGAAGTCCTCCACTGAGAGGGGTCGTGGAAGATACTGTACCCCGCCATCTGCACTTGCATGAAAACTTCTCCTTCATATAAAGAGAGGAGGGATTGCTCCTTCAGTTCCTAGTGTCATCTCTTTTGGCTGCTAACAGCGTGCACAGCCATCGTCTGCACGTGCAAAGTCTGGATGGCACTCTAGATAATTTCAGTGGAAGCTGATGAATGTGGAGACTCTCTGTTTGCAGCATCCTGGGCTTGATTTTTCATTTTTCTCTGAGAGCTGCTTCACAAGAATCAACAAAATGAAATATTTTTGAAACTTTTGGAACAAAATGTAGGAAAACATTTCAGCCTTTGAAGTCCAGGTACAGTTTGTGCTTAAATGTGTTCGTATTTATCTCTTTAAGATCTTGGGGTGAGTAGAGGTCCGTTTCTAAATAATAAATGTATTTTCAAGAAGCTACAAGAGAAAAAAGCCAAATCATGACTCAAATCAGCAAATTGTTACACACCAACGCACAAGTGGTGACGCGTTCAGTATCTCTATTAATCTACCTCAGAGCATCATCAGCACCCTCCTCCCTTCTGCCTCTCTCCTCTCCTTCGCCCCTTGACGCGCGTCCTGCGCGCGCTGGACTCGTTCACAATCCACTTTTTCTTTGGCAGCCGCGCACAAGCGCACGGTTGCTCCCCCTTTTCCCGCTCTCCGCCTCTCTGCTGCGTGTGTTTCCTCCTGGTCTGTCAGACTTCCATTTCGTCGAGCTCGGACTATGTGTTGGAGATAAAACATGACTTGAGACATGTAGAATGAACGGCTGATCGGTGCCGTGCGTAAGGCTGTGAGAGTAGGTGGATGGAGAGGCTGGCGGGATGCGGTCCGAACCGCTTCGCAGCCGCTTCGGCGCGGCAGGATTCCAAGTAGGCTATCCTACAGCAGGATGACTTAGACAAGATCTGAGGATGAAGCGCTCAGACTAAATGTAAGTGTTGAAACTGGTGACAACATGATTTTTTGGTCATTTTTGTGCTTTTAAAAATGGTATTAATGCGTTGGTGTTCCCCCTTGCACTCTGATTGATTTGTGCACACTCTAAACTGATTATTTTTGGAGGGGGTGTGGAGTCTTTAAGGATATAAAGTTATTAATTTAGTTAATTAAATCCTGAAACTCGTTAATATCGTGATAAAACTTGATACTTTGACGCGCTCATTTTAATCTGCCCCTGTAAGAGGAAGGCAGTTGTGAAACGAGCAAATCCCTCGAGAATAAAAAAAACTCTCATTTATTACACCTAATGGACAAATTTCGAAGTATATAACACAATGTTCCTGTTCAAATGGTTTAAGTTAAGGACAGGTGACCGCCAGGTTAGAACCACACAGCTGTTACATGGAAAACAAGTCTGATCACGCTGATCAGGTTTATTTAGAATTATTTTTTACTGTCATTGAAAGTGTCCCGACACGTTGCAGGTTATCTGTGAGGCTGTAACCTCCTGCTGCTTCCCTGGGCATCACCTTACTTCATTTCTCACAGACAGCGCAGAGCTGAGATGCAGCAAATTGTAGGATGAGTGTCCAACCTGTATTTTTTATTTTTTTCTATAGAAAGCAGCCCATTAGAGATTCCATTTGCAAGAGTTTTAACTGCAGCTCCAGACTCTCTTTTGAAATTAAAAGAACAATTACGCTTCCTAATGAAACTAATAGATTTGGCCAAATACATCTAATGAGCACGACCTCCTCCCAACAGGAGAGAATATAAATGTTATTGTGACTCACTCATTCTCTCAGACAGCTTCATCTATGACTCTCTGGTGTCTGTTTGCAAATGCATTTTTTAAACTCCGCAATAAAATTGTTTTTAATTGTTTATGGCATTTGATTAAACTTAGAGGTTGTCATGTGTTTCTGTTCAGCTGCTCTCTTCCTTTATACCCGTTTTCACTGAATGGGATGATGCACGTTGCAAAAAAAAAAAAAAAAAAAGTGGGAAAATCTATTTAGTTTTACTGTATTTCTGAAAATTTCTTCTTCTTTTCTTCTTTAGAATATTCTGATTTTTGGATTTCATTGGGTTACTGCTGTTTGAGGCTATAGTGAAATACCCAAAATTGCAAATTTTCAGTTGTAATCATGATAAATTGATACTGATACTTCTGTAGGGTCTTGTAGCCATTTATGTGACGTGGGCATGTGACCTGCATGAAGAAACAAATGCAAATTTTCTTGCAAGTATCTCAAATTTGTTTCAGTTTGTTTACAATTTACCCCTCATTTTCTTCATATTTTTTTCACTAGACCCTCCAAAAGTTGTTTCACATTTCACTTCATTGAAACTAACAAAGAAAACGTACATTATTGACCTTAGAGAGATAAAAATCTACAAGATTCTGAGAGAAAATTGACATAAAAGCTAAAAAGTCTTTAGTTTTTGGTCATAATGGTCACTATTTTAAATGAAACTCTGACAGTTATTTTTATGTAATTTAGGTAAATTGAATCAGTCCCTGTCAAGGCCGTCCCTGTCACCAAAGGGGAAGCGTGATTGATCCTGCCACAGTGTCAGAGCTGTTTGTCCCAGAGATCAATTGAATAAACATTTGTCTTTGGCAGCGTGGTGCCCTCATCGTTCTCTCGCTCAGGCGCACTCTTTTAAATGTATGCATTGATGGGGGGAGGCAAAATACACACACACATACACACACACACACAAGACCTGAAAAACTAAGCTCAGCATAGCCTCAGTGGAATTAGTGTCTGGGTTACAAAGCAAGTGGAAATCAGAAACCTCCTGGTACTGATCAGAATTTAGTACAACTGTAGAATACAAATGAAGATGACAGTATTCATGATGTGTTTGTCCAACTATAACAGCCAGATTATTAAACCGAGGAACCATGTGTGCTTTTTGGGATGGTGTTGAGTTATTTTCCCTATTGTTACTGTTGGTTCTGTAACAAACCCTGAGGCTTCTTCTACCGCTGTGTGGCTCAAGAAAGTGGCCAAAATCGGTTTCTACAGTTCCACACGTCTTCTAAAAAGATAGAATGAGTCTTGCTGTGAGTGCAGAGCAGAAGATGATAGAAAAGAACAGATCAATCATATAGAGGCAGTATATGGAGCATTCTCAGAAGAGGCCAATTTAAATGTTAGTATGACTGAAGGTGTGAAAACCATTATGTAAAGTCACCCTGTGTAACAGTTGCCATGGATATTGAAGTACTGGCATCATTAGCTAAAGGAAATGTTCTTTGTTATTCAGCTAAACTTACAATGTTTTCTATTATTTTTTTTTCTCTGTAGATCTTGTGATTTTACTGTCTCTTCACTGCTGGAATGTGATCATTGTGGCTCTTTGTACTTGAAAACTCCTGGTCAGTCCGATCCACCGAGCCCCAAACACTCAGATTTCAAACTCCAAGCTACTGTCCTTTATCTTAGCATAAACCTTCAGAAGCCCCTTTAACCTTATCGCTACAGCCTTGCCTGGTTAAATCAGTGCTTTGAAGCAAATAATATAAACCCTTCAGTTTTATTCATCACCAGTTTTTTTTCACTTCTCTAATTATCTTTAAACGCTTCAGTAAAAATCTGCCTTAAAGTCATGGCCTTAGATCAGTGGCTCTCCCTCCAAGCTTCCCCCAACATCTCCATGCCAGAGTCCCTTCTGTATGACCTCCAAGGAAATGATTCATACACTAACACCACCAACCGGCCGCTCGAAGGGATTCCCCCGCACAACCCCAGCTCAGTGGTCATCACCTTCATCTACTGTATGGTGTGTGCCGTGGGATTATGTGGCAACACCCTGGTCATCTATGTTATCCTACGTTATGCCAAAATGAAGACAGTGACCAACATCTACATCCTGAACCTGGCAGTGGCAGATGTTCTGTGCATGATGTGCCTGCCGTTCATCGCTTTGCAGCTGGCTCTGGTCCACTGGCACTTTGGAGAGGCTCTGTGCAAGGTGATCATGACCGTAGGTGGGTGGATAGCAGAAGACTAATGATTCATTGCTGATAGCAGCAACAGTTTAAATGGGTAAAGAATGAATTTTAAGCTCCCCAACTGGGAAATTATCCTTGAGTCATTACGGTTGCAATAAAAACTAAATGAGCATCTGTATTTTTTAGATGTCAAACCATTTGCTTTACTGAAACATTGCAAAGTAAAGACATACTTCAGAGGGGAGTACATTATATATACACTGTACAAGTGTCTCTGGTTCTGTCACCATGAACTCAAATAGTTATTATAAAGATTTTCATTTTACTTTTTGTTTGGACACCTGTCATGTTTAACTATAAGCTCTTTGTTTTGACCTTATTTTAAACATTTACTTTAAGCATTATGAGATGCTGATCTGCATCATTAATACAAAAACATCCAATGTCAAGATGTTTATCAAAGAAACTGATTAAAACTACTGAAACACCTTTTATTAGATCTGATTGCTTATCATGGCGATTCTAAATGTTAAACTGTTATATGCGTTTGGATTAAAACCCAGTAAATAGCAGAAAGAGATTAAAGAACAACATCTAGAAATCTAGTTATAAGACAGAGCTGTGAGTAGGACAGTGACTGAGGAATGGGGAAAAAGTTCAGTTTGTGTCCAAAAACAAAACAACCTGTTAAATTATGAAAAGTTTGGTTTGGAAAATTTTACTCTAGTTTTTAATTTTTAAACTAGAACATATTGAACAATTAGAAACAGTGTAGCATGTTCATCTTTTTAAATGTGATATAAATTTCTTATGTCTTAGTTGTATCTTCATTCATGATAAGATCTTTATTCTACTTAACATTTTAGTCAGAGGACAAAGACTTTAAATAATTTAATTTTCATTATTTTATAAATAAATTCAGATTTATCTTTATTTAATTATTAATGTTTCTTCTTTTCTCAATTCCTCTTCCTCCATGTTACAGATTCTCTCAATCAGTTCACCAGCATCTTCTGCCTTATGGTGATGAGCATCGATCGATACCTGGCGGTAGTACACCCCATTAGGTCTACCAAATGGAGGAAACCCTGTGTAGCTAAACTAATTAACCTCACAGTGTGGGGCGTGTCACTGCTAGTTATTTTACCAACCATGATCTTCACTCGCCTGAATAAGAATTCAGTGTGTGGAATTGTGTGGCCCGAGCCTGAAAACGTCTACTACAAAGCCTTCATCTTCTACACCTTCTTTGTTGGATTCTTGCTTCCACTGGCAGTGATATGTCTGTGTTACCTGCTCATTATAGTCAAGGTGAGTCAGACACCTGCTTCACACTTAGAGTTTACTTTGAATTCAACTTATTACAAAAAGAAAACCTTTGTTAATTTCACCAAATGTAGAATATGTGTACACATTTTAGTTTGATTTAAGGTGAGAGTAGTATAGTATATAGTATATTATACTGTATATTGTCCCTTAAAAATTGTATTATTTTTTCCTTGTTAAGTAGAAAAGGCATCATCAAGACCCTTAGAATCAGATTCCACATCCAAATTAAAGTTAAAATATGGAGATAGAAAATTCTTTCTCAGATTATTATTATAATAAAATGAAATTTTTCTTTACTTATACTATTTAAAGTTTCCTTTCAGTGATTTAGAAGATTTAATGGTGAAAGTATCCAGATAAAGCAGCTCCATGTCCCGAGGGCCACGATCCTTCCTGTTTTAGATGTTTCCCCACTTCAAACACACCTGATTCAGGTGAAAGGTCGTTACAGGCTTCTGCAGGACTTGAATCAGGTGTGTTGAAGCAGGAAAACGTGCAGGATAGTGGAACTTGTTTTCCACCTCTGAGATAAAATTAAAAAAAAAAAAAAAAAACTGATAAAACAGTTTCTTTTTGTCTTGGTTGGCACAAAGTAATCGTGGGTATGTGTGATGCTGCTGCATCGTTGTTTCTCAAATGCTACTTAAAGGCTACAAAGATACACCAAAATTAAATTTTTTCTGAAAATATCCACTATGAAATTCATGTTTCTTTTTAAATTAAGAAATAGGAAAAATTTGAGGATGGGGCCTCAAACTGCAGGGGTCTGTTTTAATCCCTCCACGATGGGTGAAGAGGAGAAAAAAAACTGGTAAACAACATGGTACTTCCTCTCAAAATTAGACTAAATTTTAACGCAACACGCTTCACAAAATTTGTAAAAGTATAAAGATGAATATTTTACTTATAGGTAACCTGCTGCCGGTTGATCTGTTTGTTAGTTGCTGTAGTCTGTGACGTTATAGTTAAAATGTAGAAAAAAACCTCGTTCTCACCAGCTTAAAAGGACAATATTCATAGTGGAGACTGACAAAGTCTTGTCAATAAATTGATTCTCCTCTGGTGCTCGTGTACTGGAACAAGGTCGGTAGTCTAATTGAATGAACTAGTTGTACTTTGTGTGTTCATTTCAGAGGTAATTACTTAAAAAAAGAACATCTTTCTATAGACCAAACAGAAATAGACCAGCTGTGCAGTTATAAACGTGGAGTGACAGTGAAGTCTGCAGAAAAAATACAGGAAAAGTCTTTATAACTGTTTCAGTTTTATAGTATTTTTACCTTCATGTTTTTAATCATGATTATTAACTTGTTAATTCTTCTACAATACGTTACACATGAAACTCACTCATGAAGCTAAAGTCCTGCAGCATCATCATGTCTAAACTCACTGATTAACAGGTTCTAACATGGTATTTTATTATTGCACCATGACTAATGATCTGTTTGGTGCATTCTCTGACTCCGCCCCATTCACACCTGATAGATTCCATCACACTGCCCTACCTCCTGCATGCAGCAACTAAACTGGAGGAAACTGTTCCATCAAATGAAAGAAAACTCACTCTTTTGTATTTTTCTTCATAATAATTGCCGGTTATAACTAAACCTTAAATATTGTCTGCCAAAAATGTCTTTTGAAGAATAGTAACTAAAACCTTTAAATCTAGTGTGGTAAAAAAATGTGATTAGTTTAGGGATTTACACAGATTTCCTTGTGTAGTACTGTAATAACTAATAATTATTATGCCACCAGTTTAACAGACTCTATTTATAGTCTTATTTTCTCCTATTTTTATTTTTTTAAGATAGTATTACTGCTGCGGCTGAATGTCTCTGGTTCAGTTTTGTGTTTCATACGTAAGTTTAACCTTCACTAACAAAGAGAAGCTGAATGATACTGAAGAATTTACTCTTCTGTTTGACTTCATCAGAAAACATTTAATTAATTCACAAAGTAAGTTTCTTAAAGTGAAAATGCAAAGAATTTGGATATTTCATGATGTAGTTTTAACATTATTATCATGCAAACTAAATCAGAAGTTTGACAAGATTCAGAAAGTATAACTCAGAAAATCAATACTGAATGTCGAGGTCTTCCAGCTCCGAGGCAGCAGTTCTCAAAACACAGTCTTCAGAGTGATCAAGAGTTTGCTGCTGAGGAGGCAGAAGACATTATTCAGGAGGTGGACGGGGTCCACTCATCTGGTCTTTATGAGACACCGGCATCACTCGCATCATTTCCTCTACAATTAACAAGAAATCAGTCAATAAAGACTTGTTTCTGCTCATCCTTCTAAATCTCATTGTCACTGCACATATTTAGGATGCGTGTGGGCCACAGAGCTTCGAAGCGCAGGACGCAGCAGGGTGGCTTGTGCACAGATCTGGAAACATTTGTGAGAAAAACTTCACGCCTGGGATATTCATACATTGTTGGTCTGATGAAAAATGAATGTGTTTTCAGAAGGTTGAGCGTGTTGCGTTGTAATAAAATGCTTCACATGGTTCATCCCTATCTGTAAAAAGGCTTCTGTCCCAAATGTGTTCCAGCTTTACAAAACCTTGTTGAAATAAAACAAAACACATGTACATTAAATTTTGAAGATTATAAAGCTTTGTTTATTTAAAATTCTTCACATTTTGAACTACATCTGAGCTTCTGTGGTCGGTGTTCTGTTTCTTCAGTGGCTGAAGCGGCTCATCAACCATAGATTTGTTCATGGACAGACCATGTGGCAACGCTTAGTATGTTTGTACTTTTATTCACATTTTTGCATGTTTTAATGGAACACGTTGGGTTTTTAAATTTTTTAATTTTGATCTTATGGACAGGATTCTATATGATCTGTAAACATTGGAAGGTTGTTTTAAACCAGTTTTATTATAAAAGAAGTTATTTCGCTTTAGCATTCAAGCTAGCCTAGCCAGGCTGGTTAATCGAGTTATGAATCAAACCTGTAGCTGCGCGTCTAGATTGATGAACACGGACAGACGGATGGACGCATGGATAAATTGACAGAAGGACAGACGGAGGGACAGACGGAGTTTTGCTGAATTTCAAAACTGGATTTGACTTTCTGAAACAGCAATTAAAAACCAACATGTTCCATTGAAACATGCGGGGGTGTTGATGGAGGTATAAACGTACTTGTTTGGTGAACTGACGGTTGCTACATGGTTTGCTGTTGGGGAGTTGCTTTGGCCACTGGGGAGATGGAGTGCCGATTGTGGAGCGGTAATTGCCGGTGGCCACTGGTCATACGGCAAATGCCAGTTTTTAAAAACTGTCAAGTCAATGGCCACTTTTCTGGGCCCTACAGTGAAATCAGTTTTAACAACTCTGAAATCTGAGTCCAGCCTGAGTTCTGCATGTGAGTCAAACGCTTAAGTTGATGTTTTCAGAGTTTTCCACATTTTTCTCGTAGTACAAAGATTTTTAAGACAATTTAAACTGCTCTTTAAAGTCTGGCATTGTGCGTTTTTGCTACATGCTATGTAAGTCACTGGAGAAACAAAGAATTAGCTTGATGCTACAAAATGGCGCCTGAAGAAAAACCCTGCTTGGTGAACTCTTGATAATTTAACACATATTTAATCCATGGGTGTCTGAAAAATGAGAGTGTTTACATTATGCTGTTGTCTGTTGTATCAACACCCCTATTTCCAGATTTTACAGCCTGTCTTTTATTGTATTTTTAGCTTTGTTGAGGTATTTGTTGTATTTTCTATTTCACTTTATTTCTTGATTTGCTGTACAGCACTTTAGTCAGCTGTCATACTGTTTGTTAAAGTGTTGTATAAATAAACTTGACTTTTGTGTCAGAGTTACTGTATATGTTTTAATGTCTAATGTAATAACGTGAACATTGTGAGCTTTTATTTTGAAATTAAGACCCTTTCTTTTCTCTTTACCAGGTGAAGTCTTCTGGGATGCGTGTGGGCTCATCAAAGCGCAAACGCTCAGAGCGTAAAGTCACACGGATGGTCTCCATAGTGGTGGCTGTGTTCGTCCTCTGCTGGCTCCCTTTCTACATTTTTAACGTCACCTCCGTCACCGGCTCCATAAGCTATTCTCCCGCTATTAAGAGCACATTTGAGTTTGTGGTGGTGCTCGGCTACGCCAACAGCTGTGCTAACCCCATCCTTTACGCCTTCCTGTCGGACAACTTCAGGAAGAGCTTTCAGAACATTCTGTGCCTGAAAAAGGTGGCGGGCCTGGACGAGATAGAGCGCAGCGACAGCAGGGCGGACAGGAGCAGGATGGTTAACGAAGCTATGCTCATCAACGCCAACCTGGAGACTCAGAATGCTGCCTTGCTCAACGGCGAGCTGCAGACTAGCATATGAGGTGAAGGGAAGAAAAAACAGCATCTGGAGTTACAGGATGCCAAAGCATTGGTTGTAACTGCAGTTCAAAGTTACGGGAGTAGGAGGATGATGCAAGGCGCGTTCATGGACACGGACCAATGAGCAAAGTCTGAAGAGAAAAATAAACAATTTCATAACGGTTTTCTGAGGTCAGGGAAAGTCCATCGACTCTGAAGTGGAGCAACAATGTACATATTTCATCTAAATGTTGTTGAAACCAAACTTTATAAGCACATTTTATTTGAAAAAGAGTCAGGGCGGTGCTGTGACTCGCTGAGGAGGCAGTGTGAAGACTTGTGTTGGAGAGGACTGGTCATCTTTACACTAAATAATAAATATTTTTTTTTCTATATAAAAAAACAGAACCAGCTTCTCTGGATAAGGAAGTCCTGTAGAGGAAAACTTTAAGTCCCTGTAGCCTTTCAGTGAAACAAACCTGAAATGACAACCCAAAGATGAAGAGTGTCATTATGTATTTGATTCTTATCTGATGGTTAGTTTGGTTTTACACGATCTAAAGGGCAACACTCTTCTATCTACAGACAGACAAATGATGCTTTTCCTTTTTCTGCCCGTCCTCTTCATGGGAGAAGCAGTACTGATGCGTAAACACAAAATCCAACATCTTGGATTATTGATTAAGGATGGGAGATCGTCTCTGCAGGTACTCTAACCTTGCTCCTTCAAAACAGCTTGACTCTGTATATAAAATGGATTTCTGCCAACCTCTGGAAACGAACCACACATTCACAAATTGTGTTCAGAATGGAGTGGATTATACTTAAAATAAGCAATGAGTTTATGAAACACGTGATATGTACATGATACTCGATCCTGATTCATACAGGAGCTGCTGTAAAGACTCTGTATGTACTTGTACAGTTTGTTTTGGCTAATTCTTGATTTCATGGTAACATGTGACCCACAGATTTACTTTTGGTTTGTTGCTTTGGATTAGGGAAGAAATCCAAACTTCACAGACGGCAGAACAATGTGTCACACATTCAAAACAGGAGGGAGAGAGAGAAACATGCTGAGAGAAAGATGTTGGAGGAGAAAATATACGTTCTGGATCCATCAGAAAATCAACCAAATGAAAGATGAAGTTTGTTGGGATTGAAAGAAAATCACTAACAGAGATTAGTCCTTCTATTTGTGGACAGACAGAACGAGAGACAAAGATTAGACGGTTTATTGATTAAACACAGTTTAGTAAATAAGTTATTATTTCGGCAAATAATTATTATTATTTCACAACTTACTAAACATATGATGTTGGCTGATTATGACTCATTGTGGACAGCGAGATGTCTCTAGTCTGATATGGATTAAACTCAGACAACAGTTCTCTAATTCACCAACAGCCAGCAGTAGATTTTGTGTTTTAAACAGCAGATCCACTCATTTTTCTGCAGAACTGACACATTTATATTAACCAACAGGTGTCAGGTGTGGTTTAACCCAGACCAGCTTTTAGCGGTTTTCAAGATAAACCAGGTGTGTTTGTATTTTGAGCAACACATTTCATGTTTCTGCAAATCTAGCAATGAAAACATGTTTTCTTTGCCTGGGCTCGGTTTGGGTCACCTTTTCTTTCAATAAACTAGATGTCCTGATATGATGGAGAACCAGGTACGTTGAGTCTAATGCTAAAGCACAGGTACGTCAGAAATGCAACATAAATAGAAAGTTCAGATATTTTAAAGGTCAAGTTTCGCAGAAACGAAAGAAAAAATGAATTTAAGTACCGTTGATGCTTCTGTGAATGATCACAGTTGGAAAAGAGAGTTTAATTTTGAGTGGGCCGATGAGCTAACAGCCTGTTCGAGCAGTTCCAAAGTGGGTTGCTGCCATTTTAAACATGAAAAATGTTTCATGCGAACACTAAACCTTTACTCTGTCAATTTCATATGACACAGTTTGTATCCCAAACTGCACATAAAATTCTGTAAATAAGTGTGTTGTACCAAACAGACTAACAGTCAGCCAGTTCCTTTCCACAGTGATGCATTTAGATTAACTTTATCCTACGTTTTTATCCTTTACATCATCAGTTATAATCACCACCTTTAATAATATCCACAACATTATTATGAAAATCATGGGATGATTTAATAGAGGCGTCATCAGGATTATGAGTGAACATGTGTGAAGATGTATCATTTTAACTGAATTGTATAAAACTGGCCAAGAATTTACAGTCACATTGATTCAAACAGAGACTTGTTATTTTTCTATTTTTAAAACGATAAACTTGTTGTTGCGTATTTGGATTCACACAGTTAGTATTTTACTCAGTAAAACATGTGCTTAGTTAGAACTGATACAACTGCAACTTCTAATACTGAGATTTATATTATGAATAAAGTGAGAAGTTATAGAAGTTTCTATACAGAGAGGAGATAGTGTCGATCAGGACGAGATACAGTGAAGGACAAAGTCAAATAATCGATTAATTAGATGAGTTATATGTAAGCGTAAATCATAGATCATCTTCATCAACATCAGCAGCAGCAATCGTTTATGGTCTTGTTAGCTCATTAGTCCTGTTGGATGTAAACTCTTTAGAGTTATTATTAGAGTTATTATTTAATTCAATTCAGTATGGCCAAAAAAAAGGACTCGAGCTTCATCATTCTGGCCTTGAACCCCCGTCAGCTGTTCGCTGGCGGTTCAGCAACCCAGAACCGCCCAACGCAACAGAAAAAATCTTCCGTTTAAAATATTCAGAGTAAGTGGAGACTTGAAAGAGTTCATGGTCAGAACAGACTTCTGTGGTGGTCCAGGTCTGTTAAACCTCAGTGTCTCTACAGGGGTTGAATGTGTCTCACTGTCTTCATCTGTGTACATCAGTCATGTTGGAGGACATCAATCAGTGCAATGAGAGGAGAAGCAGACATCAAGAGAGGCGACTCATACAAACACTAAAAGGCATGTCCAGTGTTTGTGGACAACATGTCCAACAGTTTGTCATGACACTCTCTGGATTGTCACTGCCGTGGGTTGTTTCAGTAGGATCAGTCACATCGTGCATCACAGGTCAAAGTTTACAGAGATGTTTGGACAGTTGGTACAGCCCATATGACGAAGCCTTGTTGCTCTGATGTGTGACTTCAGTAAAGAATCTTATCAAAGCAGAAATACCTGCAGCTGACATCACGATCAATTCACCTGACGGCTTGTTTTGATGTTCAGTAGATGTTAACAGAAGGCGGTTTGTGCCAAAGCCAGAGCAAATGTAGCGCTAGAAAGACCATGAGGACAACAAGATGGTGTCTGCAGCTGCTTTTTGTGTTGACTTGTAAAACTAAACGTTCGTTATGTATTTTTAAAACTGTATAGTGTACAGGTGAGATGCAGAAGCTGAGGATCATGGGAAACCTCTGCCTTCTTCATGGTTGCATTTTTAGTTTTTTCAAACTTAAGGTAATTTGTGAAGGGCTATCATGTGCTCCCCTGAGGATGCACCGTTCAGCACAAACTGTGTAGTTGTTGTTTCCTCTGTATGTCCCACCTGCCATCACCTCGACAACCAACAACAGTGTTACCCAACTGTTTACCGTGAAAACACTTAGAGACAGTTGTCCTTCATGTTTGCAACGACTTGTCCAACTTTGTGGCTTTTAAAGATCCTAAAATCAGAAACTCTTCAAAGAGCTGGTGAAACTGCTTGTTCATAGTGGTGTACAGCTGTTGACATGTATTTTACTGTGCTGTCACTCATATCTATGTGCCTTGAAACTAAATACAGTCAAAAATCATGTGATGACGTCTGTGGACATCAAAATGGCTTTGCAGCCCGTTTACCCTAAAATCCAACCAACCAAAGACATTTCTATACTTCAGACATGTTGGTGACCAAGAATAAGAGACTTGTTGTATATCTCCTGTACAATGATTTTCCCAGCTTATGTTTATGTGATAAAATGTCAAAACAAATGTTTATTTGTGACTCTTTGTTGTAGATTCTAATGTGATCAATGATTGTAATGGACGGGTCAATGTTCTTGTCTCTGTAATTAAAATGCAGGCCGTGGTCAAGTAGGTGTTTCTCTATCTGAATGTGTGGACTGGAACCCGAGTCTGGACGTTTTCTAGAAATGTTTCAGGAAATGCAGCTCAGGATCCTCCAGAATTTGTACAACTTTACTCTTGATCCTGTTTAAAGGTGGTAAAGAGGATTTTGCCCTGAATGAGAAGCTCAACGGTTGTTTGTCGATTTTCAAATAGTGCACATGCGTTTTAGCCCCCCCCCCCCTTCTCCCAACGTAAGAAACGCCTCCATTAGAATTTGCATAGGAGTCTCCCCTTGTTTGATTACCATCGGCATCGCTGAAGTTTTATCTGGAACTACGACAACTTTGTTTCTTCAAACATCTCGGAGTCATCAATGGTGCTGAAATGCTAGTAGCAGCAGTGCCGGTGCACGGGTAATCACTGAAGCCTGGTTCACACTGCACGCAGAAGCACCACGACGCGGCGTGCGTTCCCCTGTTCATACCAGACGTGTCTTTCTCCACGCCAGTCCACAAGAGTTTCTGTTCCTCTGTTCATTCAGAGCTATTTTTTCATCATGGGTAAGTTCCAGTAAACACAATTAAAAAAAATAATTAAAGAGAGCTTGTTTTAGTTACTCCTTCTTTTAATTTGACCCACCCTCAACGTAGTCAGCACACTCCATTGTACTTTGTGTGTGTGTTGTGTTATTTGTATATCTATAGTCTGTTTAGATAAACAAATTAGATCACATTTGTCAATCACGGTATTTTATTTTGAAGAACTGCTTTTATTTTCAAAATTGACGTGTGCGTCTTTGTGTGACTTCCTGCCAGAATTGATGCCGCTTGCGCAAAAAAAATAGACCAGACGCCGAAATGATCACTTCACGGCGCGGGCAGGCCGCACCGCTTCACAGCGATCCATGTCTGGTGTGAACTACACCATCCAGGTTAACAAGGGCGCCGAATGGAAGCAGTCTCCGTTCCGCTCTGCTGCGCTTCCATGTGCAGTGTGAACCAGCCCTGAGGTACATGCAAACTACGTAAGAATTGTGATTGACAGTCTAGTAGCCAATAGATAACGAAACAGGGCTACTTTATTTCAAGCCCCATCAGGTCTATGATTTATTAATATTATAACTTTTCTTTTGGAAACCAGAAGTACAAGATCACTACAAGTTGATAAAATGATTTTAAAGTAAAGAGATCGAAATTTGCTACAAAATCCTCTTTACCACCTTCAAGATGACAGAAGCTGTGACATGTAGTATATTTGATAGTGAAATTACATCTGTTGGGATCAAAGTGACTCTCAAAGCCCTTCAGTCTGACATCGTTCTCTCAGTAATTATTGCTTGTTAAAAATCTGTTCAACTTTACATTCTGATCATTATAGTATTAATTAATGACCTTCTGCTTCCTGCAATTGGGCTAAAAATGTATCTCAAAGCTCAGACCAGAGAAAAACTATTTACCTCCTTCTTGATTTATTTTTCTTTTGCATGTTTGTCACACAAAATGTTTCTGATCAAACACATTGAACCAGTCAAAGATACACAAGTAAACTCAAAATGCAGTTTTTAAATTATTAAAGTCAATTACTTTTGTTCTGATTTGTTCCTGAATTTCTTTGGATCTTGGCATGACGTCTCTGTGTCAAGCAGCTCCTATTTAAGTGATTTCTTGATTGAAACAGGTGTGGCAGTAATCAGGTCTGGGGGTGGATACAGAAATTGAACTCAGGTGTGATACACCGCAGTTAGGTTATTTTTTAAACAAGGGGGGCAATTCCTTTTCCACACAGAGCCATAGGGTTGGATTTGTTTTATCCCTAAATAATAAAAACCATCATTTAAAAACTGCATTTTGTGTTTACTTGTGTATCTTTGACTAATGGTTCAATGTGTTTGATGATCAGAAACATTTTGTTTGACAAACATGCAAAAGAATAAGAAATCAGGAAGTAAATAGTTTTTTACACCACTGTATAAATTTAACTGGAGCACAAAATATACTTTAAGATTTTAAGGATTTGACTCCAACGAGATGCCAAAGAGCAGAAGGATGATCATCTCTCACCTCCTGTTTCAGCTCTTTTAGTTGTATTTCTTTATAAATGCACAACTTTCCAATCCAGTTTATGTTTTATAGTGTTTCAGTTAAAAATCACAAACTATACGACATGCAGATCATGTTGTATCTTCAGTGTATCTGTTGATACACTTCAGAAAGATAATGAGACTGTTTTTCTGCTTGTGGGAAAAATAACAGTTTTTTCCTGGTACTGCAGTTTGTTTCTGTCTGTTTTTTATTTTCTCATTGACCTGATCAGACAAATGTTTGGAAGATTTTACAGAAGAATATTATATTCTTATATAGATACCATTATTTATTCTGTAAAAGCATAAAAAAATGATAGTGAAGCAACATGAAGAAGCTCTCCTCACTTCAATAATCTGAATCTGTAAAAGCATCACATCGCTGCTGCAGCAACACGAGACACTTCCTCCCGTTTTCTGACCTTCAGCTCTTCAACTTAAGAAAAAAAAACCTTGTCATATCACAATGAAACAAACACACTCGGCATGTGCACAAAATCATGCAGTCTCACGTGTAACAAAATGCATGCAAGTACATAGATGATATAGAAATGGTATTTCTAAATCAGTCAGCTGTAGACGGCTTGCACAGATGCAAATTATAAAAGAAGTGCATGTGCTTTGTTGACTATCATAAGATTGTGTTATTTTCATTTAATAAATGATGAAATGTCTTTGCACCGTGCAGAACAACAAATAACAGACAATCTGGCCAGAGTTAATTGTTTTTTTTTATTTATTATTAATCTCTGCTTGTAAAGAACCACCATGAATCTCATCTAATGACTGCTGGAGGAAGGCACCAGCTACCTCCCTCCACAGGAACAGACGGACGGACGGATGTTGCGTTTTTTCAGTCAGAGTCAGTTAAAATGCTGTCTTTCACATCACCATGGCAACCTGAACTGACAGCTGATCGATATTTGGTAATCAGCATCTTCTCTCGTCCCTGTTTTAATAACAGACTTTAAAACAGGGGTGTCAAGCTCCAGGCCTCGAGGGCCACTATCCTGCATGTTTTAGATGTTTCCCTGCTTCAACACACCTGATTCTAATCCTCTGCATTTCAACAAGTTCTGCAGTAACCTGTTAACGACTTGTTCATTTGAATCAGGTGTGTTGAAACAGGGAAACATCTAAAACATGCAGGATAGTGGCCCTCGAGGCCTGGAGTTTGACACCCCTGCTTTAAAAGATCCAAGCTGAATCTGTCAAACATTAGCAGTAGACTGGAGAAGTTGCAGCCTTTTCACTATAATCTCATCACTTCTCCAAACAACGTTGATAGAACTCTGGACAAAACATTCATCTTCTCATTTCAAGCAGTTTAAAAAAAATAACTTTTACAACTTTAAGCTACAGGTATGAAACTTATCCAAGTGGCTACTCAGTGAAAAACATATTCAGCTTCATATGAGACACTCTGGACGTCTCTGGTCCTCTTACATTTACAGTTATTACACTTAATAACTTCAGTAATTCAGGTCTCAGCAGGAAGTGGTGTTCTGATGATTTATGCTGCCCTGATGAAAAATGCCTCAATAGTACAAATTAACAACTTATTTCATAATGAGATGTTATTAGAAGTTTATACAGTATTCTTGTTTATGGTGAGTGTTTCCTGTTAATTATTTAAACATATTTTTATGATCCTTCCCTGATATTTTCTATATAAAAGTCCTCTGGGTCCTTATCAGCCACTGTTGGGTCCTTCTCCTCTGGGTGTGTCCAAACATTTGCCTGTTGCTCTGACAATGTAAAGAAAGTAAAAATAACATCATATTTAGTGTTTCTGTCCTGGGAGAATTTATTTGATAGGTAAAATGTATTTATGGTAAAATATAGAAACAAAAATAAACAATAAATCTGTTTATTGAAGTTATGACTGTAGAACGGCACGTGTAGCACATCAACAGGTAGCATATTTCAACAGAACACCGGTTCCAGCAACGGCTGTCTGAGACACGGTTGTAGAAAAGTTATTCAGTACTGATTTAATCGGATTTTCATTTTACTGATAATTTACAATGTGAAATAATCTATTCAGGTAGAAGCACAGATAAAACTGTAATTTTTATGTTTATCAGTGGATCAAAAAGGGTTTAAATGTGTAATAAGCAAACATAAAAAGTTTTACTGTAAGGACTGAGTGTGTTTTTTTAGCTAATGGTCTAACAAACATGGATAGAATTTCTAAAATGGGGTTGATTGGTTTAACACTCATATGTTCTGTAAAAGTTACTAAACAGTAACTGGTGAAATTCTAAGAAATAGATGTGAGAGATCAGCCGGTTGAAGAACACGGCCTTCATCAATGGAGTGGAGAGGAGGATAAAGATTCCAAACCAAACTGAAAATGCTGTATTTTCATTCTACAACCCTCTAAACCTTTAATATTCTGTCACAACAAAAAACATTTTGAATATCAAACTTGCCTTATTTCCTACAAGTTTCACTGGTTGTTGTGACATTTAAGTAAATTGTTTATCTCCTCTGGTTCATGCATTTATTTTGACACTGACTTGTAAAGGTAGATGAAACTCAACCTAATCCCTTACACATGAGTGAGTCTACTTACGACAACATTCCCTCATTTCACTTCTCATTTTATCTCCCGCATGAGTCACGACTCCACGCAGCCAATCTGTACGAAGGATTCACTTCCTCTGTGAAAACAATGTATTCTGTAATGAATGTCCTGCTGAGGTGGGTTTTATTGTAGCACCGGCAGGTGAGAGAGCAAAGATGAGAACTAAATGCACCAAGCTGGAAAAAGAAAGTTCCAGTCTTACTCAAGCCAACTAAATGACTTTTATTAAAATAAAAAATAAAATTTTTTGAATGTCAATGTAAAAATGTCAGCTAACGCCACTCGTACTTCCAGAGTTTTATTATTTCAGGGTGTTTCTGCTCCAAAGCTTCAGAATATGACCTTTTGGATAAGTAGGTAGAAAAATGACCGCTCACACCACTCCTGAAAAATCTTTTCAAAAACATCTGTTGCATAATGTGGACTCAGTAGACCAAACTAGACTCAGTGTAGAACTCAAGACAAAAAGCTTTACTGTCACACTCCTTCAGCTAACTTTAAAATGATTCAAGCATCCAAAACTTCCTCTTGCATTAATTATTACCATTAATTTATTGTTAGCATCAGATGTTGTACCGACAAAGTTCACTTGACTTAAATGGAGTTTTTGTGAAACACACTGTGTCATGTGACATTTGAATTTGTCACATTTTATGTGCTTTATAACATTAATTTGTCCTTCTGTTACAAAAGGCTTCTGCATAAGCAGTAAATGCAGTGAAATCAAGTCTGAGATCAAGATTCTGGCAGTTTTTAGACGTAATAGTCTGTCTGTCTGTTAATATTCATGTCAGTGATCTGCACACTCAAACACTCTGAGGCGAGACAACAACTTTATGACTGAAGGCAGCAGCGAAGATTTACGTTTATACGGTGATTGTTTAAACCATCCTGACAAAGAGCATCAGTTCTTGTGGGACCTGCTCGTCCCAGGATCAGCAGAGACTCATCAAAGCACCTGAGCTCTAACTACAGCATGTCTTTAACAAACACTGCAGGACCAGAGCAATTAAAAACAACAAAGAACTTCTCACAACTTCCTCCTCTTCTTCTTTCCTTGAGGTAAAAGGTTCTTTAACGAGAACATGCCTCACATCCACCTTAACCATCTGCTGTGCATGATGCCAGTTGGACTATGTGGTGAACAGCACAAGAGAACCAGAACCAGACAAAAGCATTACAAGTCCATAACTCACATTTTTCCTGCCCAGCAGAAATAAAATATAATTTCATCCAGTTCTGCCTCACTGACAGCAGAGTAATTACATGTAACATCTTACAAATCTTTACAGAACCCCTCCGTGACTGGAAACCCTTCCCAGCTGTTAAGGATAAACTCTGTGTGAGCTTGCATCCATCCAAAACGTCCATACGCTTGTCAACATGAACTCTTATAGAACTGGACTCTCTCTATAACACTGTGAATGACCAACACAAGTATAAAGGAAATAAAAGAGGAACTTCTTTCCCGTGGTGTAACATGATGTTCCTGTGAGGTAAAAAGAAGAAAATCTCTCAACAGGAAATTAGAATTATTTATTGCTTGTGTCTTTTTTCCTCTGCAGGTTGTCTCCATCTCCTGGTTTGATGATACTACTGCACTGGGTGACTGTCCAGGATACAAAATGAAGCAACACATGAACAGAAAGGATTGTTTGTTTACATTATTTAAACATTTCAGCAGCTTGTGCTGATCTTGTAAAGCCAGTAAACCAAAATTCATTCTAAAAGCTTATATTAAAATTTAAAATGTTAAATAGAGTAAAAATGCAGAAGTTCCTGCATATCCTTATTTAGATTATATCAATTAAAATATTAGTCACTGAATGACTAGTTTAGAGTTGTTTTTATGGTCGAGCCCAGATGTTTGGACTTTTTTCTCCTACAGTTTTTAGTCCACATGTGAGTTAGTCAACTTCAGAAAATAGAAAAAGAAACCAACATCTGCAGTGAAACTAACAGGTGTGAACTCTGGTTTCTGTAGGTCTTTGTTTGGTCAAAAGGTACAAAACAGAAAAACAACTTCCTTTTTTTGTCCTTTGATTGTTTCACAACAATACAGACACAAATGGATCAGACCTGCTGTCATTATTTTACAGCCTGGAACCAGTAGAAATGATGCTAATGTCCTGTTTAAATGACACTGAGTTTACAACATGTTCTCATGACAAAACTGCAAATAAATTGGGACAAAGATTGATGCAAATATTATTGTAACAATTTAGTTAAAAAGGAGTCTTAAATATTTTACTTGCTATTGTTTTGCAGATTCTTTTGTCAGTCCCAACTGTTGGACTTTTTGCACTTTGTAACTTGTAGAAACATTCCAGACATGAGAGTGACTCCAATAAGAAGATCGATCAGGAACATTTCTTCAACACTCATAGCCGAGTGAGTGAAGCCGAAGCATGAATGAAGGGTCATACAGCTGTAAACATCTGTAATCTGCATTCTTAAAATTTTAAATTATTCCTTAATCCTTCATTTTTTCTTCAGAATGGATTCTGACATCACCACAACACCAATATTACTATAGGATTGTAATAACTCCCATGACATGATATACTGTACATTTCTGCTGTGTTGGGTGTTTTTGCAGGGTCCAGATGTGGTTCTGATGATGGGTCCTACTAACACCAAGTCCGAGGCAGGTCGAAATAGAAAAGCACCTGACGTTCTTTATGGTCTCGTGATTATCGGTTCTGTTGCACCTGCCGTTCTCAATAACCAAGAACTCAACTGAAACCAAGTTAAATTAGTGGGTTTTCGACACCTTTTAATGACTCGCGACCACATGACTTCCGTCACCTGCAGCAGCAGCAGATCCTCTGAGACGATCTCATATAGACACCTGATACTCGCTCTTTATCCCTCCTGGTTTGGTGCAATGTCTAATCTACCGTCTCTCACTGAAAGATGCAAAAGGTTCAATAAATCAGCTCATGACTGAATGTGCAGTTTTAATTTTAAAAGGGTTAATCCATTCTCACATAGTGTGATGCTGCACATGTCCAGATGAGAAACGAAGCAGAGATACTGAAATCCAGTTTGAGGCTCCGTCAGCAGTGAAACACGGGGGGGGGTGGGGGGGGGGGGGGGGGGGGGG
>SSNP01000222.1:157090-189580 GCA_006937955.1 Pachypanchax playfairii | reverse complement strand
GGGGGGGGGGGGGGGGGGGGGGGGGGGGGGGGGGGGGTGGAACTGTCACATTTATTTCCAAGAAGTACCAAATCAGTTCAGAAGTTAAATCAGAAATGAGTCACAGCATTCACTCAGTTTGTAAATCAAGCTCCGCCCACAAAACTAGCAAGACTTTGACTCAAACAACAAAAAGTTTAATAACTAAGAGAAATACAAAGATCAATAAAGAATTGTTTTTCTTTTTAAAATTTGTAAAAATATTCAAAAAACAAACGCATAAAATCTGCCCTGAGCACAGAGCTTCCAACATGACAGGCAGATAGACACTGGGTCTGGGTCTGGGTCTGGACTGTGGACACAGGTCAGTGGTTGGATGTTCCTGCCCCATCTGGTGGTGAGACACATTCCATCCCAGCTGTGGTCATGTGATCAATCTCATGACATCATGCTGCAGCTGATCACCCGTGCTCCGATGCAAAAACTAAATATTTTGTCTAAAATAAACGACTGCACACCAAATCAAGTCATCTGCAGCTCCAGTCACTTCCTCATCTGGTCTGTGTGGTCGCTTCTCTGAGTCTAAACTAACCTCTTAAGAAATACCAAAAGGAGTGGGAATATAACCCTGAATTAAAAGGCTGGTTGAAGCCACGCAGTAACAAGAACCATCACATATACAAGCACATTATGCAAGTTAGGCCATTTGATATAGTGTGTGTAGGTGGGGGCAGCGCTAGTTATTCATTTAATCGCTAGAGGTGATCTGATCAAAATATTGCAATTAATTTAAGTCCATATCACCCATCTCTGGTGTTTAAACCCAGTAAACTGACCTCATGCTGTTCCTCACACTTTGATTCTGATTCTCAGGAACACTCATGTCAGTAACAGACTGTATGTGTGCGCTTGTTTCTGTTTGGGCCTCCAGATTTAAACAAAACTCACAGAAAGTGATCTTTGGATGTACATCTACTATTAATCGAATTCAAGATGGCTGCAACAGACCACTCTGATTCAACTCTTCCATGTTGGAATCAGTGAGACGTGTTACTCACAAATTATTCAAGATTAGTTTCAGATACAGAATATTATAGATTATGGGATGGAGTGTCAAGAGGCTCTTTGGGTCTGTGAAGACTGTTTTGTCATTTTTAAATCTTTTCCCACAGTTTCACACAATCGATACAGTTTGATCATTAAAACATTCCAGTTTGTCTTTTTCTTCATGTTCATATTCAAGAAGGTGGTTTTGAGTTTAACAGAATCATCTTTGCATTTTATGCATATATTAATTGTTGGTGCTCATCATATTTATATAGAAATCTATATATACTTATCACATAATAAATTAAATTATAGTACTATATTGCTGTAATCTTATTTTTATGCAGGAATGTTGGTCTAAACAGATATTAGGGTTACACAACCTGATCATGTGATCAGTATCATAATCAATTAAGATGATTCTTCCTCATGACCAGCTGTTTTACTCAATCAGGACTTTTGCGCCACTAGTAGCTCAGTAAGTCAGAAACAGCTAAAGAGTTGCAACCAAACTATAGAATAAGTGTAAATTGCAAAGAAAATAAAAATTAGGACACTTTGAAACAAAATTGAAGCAAGAAATTTTTAACTAGTTGCAAAACTGCTGCAATCACATGTCAACATGTTCCAGCTGTTTACAAGCCTTGTCTCACCTGCTGATTCTAACTTCTAACTAAAAAGTTCTGATTTTTCTATAAATTTGTCCAATTAGTTCTCAGCAGTCATATAGTGAGATATAAGCTTGATTCATGTACTTCCTGGTTGAATTTGATTTGATTGGTCTGCGTTTAAGTTATTTAAAAGTTAAAATTTTCCACATACTTTCTCAAGTTTATATGATTTTAAAAAACAATATTTGTTTAAACATCCTACTCAGTTTGTAACAGCTGTCTCATGGTAATGCAGCCCAACCAGAAGCCTATTGAGACATCACTGGCCTATTAGCTGTCGGTTTATTAGAGTGGGGATCCTCCTGATACTCGGGGGAGGTTGGGGGGGTTGTGGGGGGAGTCCCAAATTAGGCTGCATGTTCATATCCAAATTAGCTTCCCTGTAGAAAAACTGATCTGTCTCTCACAGTCTGTCTTCAAATGAAGGATTCTCTTACCGTGTCTTCGTCTCAGCAGGTAAGTGATCTCACTGAGCGTCCTTTCAACAGATACTGTATAAAAAGGTCAAACACAAACATCAGGACTTTTATAGTCTTTGTCATGTAAGTTTGATTTAAATCAGTACAAAATAACTTAAAGCTTTAAGCTACAGGTATTAAACTTATCTAAGTGGATACTCAGTGAAAACCATGTCCAGCTTCATATTAGACACTCTGGACATCTCTGGTCCTCCTATATTACTATTAATATTATATACTTAATAACTTCAGTAATTCAGGTCTCAGCAGGAAGTGGTGTTCTGGTGATTTATGCTGCCCTGATGAAAAATGCCTCCATAGTACAAATTAACAACTTATTTCATAACGAGATGTTATTAGAAGTTTATACAGTATTCTTGTTTATGGTGAGTGTTTCCTGTTAATTATTTAAACATATTTTTATGATCCTTCTCTGATATTTTCTATATAAAAGCCCTCTGGGTCCTTATCAGCCATTGTTGGGTCCTTCTCCTCTGGATGTGTCCAAACATTTGCCTGTCGCTCTGACAATGTAAAGAAAGTAAAAATAACATCATATTTAGTGTTTCTGTCCTGGAAGAATTTATTTGATAGGTAAAATGTGTTTATGGAAAAATATAGAAAACAAAAAAAAAAAAAAAAAAAAAAAAAAAAAAAAAAAAAAAAAAAAAAGATAAATCTGTTTATTGAAGTCAAGACTGTAGAACGACACGTGAAGAAGGAATCGGTAGCACATCTCAACAGAACACCAGTTCGAGCAATGGCTGTCTGAGAAAAGTTATTTACTGATTTAAAAGCCACTTATGCATTTTTTAAAGTTAATAATCACTAAATGCTCAAATATAAAGGCTTTTGATAATTTATTATTTAGTCTGTATCACATAAAACACATTTTAATGGTGGCTGTAAAGATAAGGTTTGGATCATTACAGGTTGAAGCTACAAATTAAATCTGATACTTGCTGCTGGTTACTGAGGTGTGACGGATATGCTGAAGATGAAATCCAGCCTACAGTTCTGAGTGTGAAAGTAACAGGGTGGAAGAGAGTCAGGTCTACGAGTCTGTCACACACTAATGAGCCTTTTGAATGTTTAACAAAAAAAAACAAACAAACTCTAAAACTGTACATTAGAGCGACACCCAGGGTGATGAATATATTGTTTCAGGTGGGCAAATTTCCGCATGTTTTCTTTATGTTTTTTTTAAAAAAAAGTCTCTAAAGACAGAAAATAAAAATATTCTGGTATTTTGAGACGACAAATAAAATCCTCACTGAATAATGAATCATTTAACCAAGAAGACTTTTATGTCAAAATATCTAATTTAAGTCAAAAATACTTGTTTACTTACTAAAACTGCACTCTAAAAAAAAAAATATGAATTAAGAGAAATTTGAAACAATGCAAAGATAAATCTGCTGTACCTAATAAACTGATGTGTGTTTGGATTTTGTCATTGCATTTTATTTTAGATGTGCTGTTTCAGACCTCCATCTTTGTGTTTTCTTTAGTTGACATGTTGGACCAGAAGTCTTTCTTAGTCCATATGCTTCTAACAAAACTTCATTCTGAGTATTTTAATTTTATAATTTGAGTATTTTATTTTATTTTTTCAGCACAGCACAGTGAAAACATGTCTGATCTGAAATGAGAGGTTCTGTTGTGTAAAAACACCTCAATGAAAGTGGAGGCTCTGTTTGTTTGCTCATGTGGAGCATTCAGATGTGTGTTAACACAAGCATTTAATAAATGTTGCCAGGAAAAATGTTCAACTCTCTAAAGAAATATGACGACAAAATTTAGATTTGCAATGGTGCATCTAAACACTAGAAAAAAGTGTGTCATATAATGTCACAAATAACAACTAAATAAACATTTAAAAATTAAAAAAAGGCTGATGGCAGTAAAACTGATTTACTTACAGAAATCTTGGACCACTTGAGACTTGATGGAGGGGTAAACACACTGGAGCTAACTGTAGAAACCAAGGTGTATTTAATTAGAGGACTAATGATTACAAATTGTGGACAGCTGGAGAGAGAGAGAGAGGAGCAAAGGGCGATCAGCAGAATGTGGAAATGGTGTGACAATTAACCAGGAAGAGTGAAAATAAGGAGCAAAAGATATCTAGATACAAAGAATCAGAATGAACTGAAACCAGATTATACAAATGACTAAATATACAAGCACAAAAGATACAAAAATTCCTAAATAGAAATATTAGAAATTACAAAAAGAGGAGCAACTCACAAACTAATAGAAAATAATAGAATTTATCTTAAAAGTGAGAACTCAGCCCAACTAACAGCTCTAATGACAAATAAAACAGAATCTAACAACCAAGAAGAAAAAAATAAAATATAAAAAGAAACACGAGGAATTAAAACTAAAACATGAAGGAACCACAAGCAGAACAGAAGAACAATTAAATAAAACAACAATAACCAAAAGCCTGATTAAAATTAAGATCACGGTAAAAAAAAAAAAAAAAAAACAGAAGAAAACAGGAAACACAAATACCCTTCAAAATAAAATCACACAGAAAACCTTGTAAAACCTAAAGACCCACTTCAATCATATTTTAAACGTTTTTAAAATGTTCTCAGTGGTCATTAAATTACGACTATGGCATTTTTACCCCAAATCATAAAACCTGTGCTGCTTTCTATGAAATAGTTTCTCCATACTGCCAGTAGCTCATTAGCAATTTGCCTCTTTGTGGGCGGAACCTTTGGAGTGGAGGATAACCCCGCCCCTTTCCCTGTTGCTAATAGATCTCTGTTTATGCTAACGCTATAAGCCCGCCCACTGCATTTCATAAATCACTAAAACATTCTTTTTCAAACAGCATTTTTCAAATTACTAATGAGTCACAGCGATTTAAAAGCAGAATACTCAAAAATGTAATTTTGGGATTAATTTTCTCAAGATACGTTCTCTATTATCAGAAAAATGCCATAAGAACATGTTAACAACACGAAAAACAGGATTTTCATTGGAGTGGGTCTTGAAAGAGAAATAAACTCAAAGCTCATAACCCTGATACTTTGTACTTTTCACCTGTTAGTGATGTAAACCAAAATATTCCAGCTATCTGACCAACAGCTAAATCTTAACTGGTAATTTGGTTTATTGTAATAGTATCAACGATAAAGAAAAAGTACTAGAATACTAATGCAGTTATTAGAAAAAGGAAAGGATGAGTAATATAGATGTCTGAGGTCACTTTTTAAAATCTGGTCGAGATTCTGATTAACACGTCTCAGTTTATCTAATCTGCAGCTTTTCTGCATGTTTACCCTCCTGCGTGTGGTTAACAGGGTTTTCAGGGCTGATGGCTAGAAGATGCAAAGACGGTGAGCATTTTGATGGATTGACCAAATCATGTATATCCTGTGGATTAGTTTGTTGGCAACCACATGTTCTCCCCAGATGTGTCCGTTACTGTGGTGAGCGCCTCCATATTTACTGAAGTCATAAACTCAAGTCATGATGACTTTATCTTGTGTTTTTCACTTCCTCTTCCTGTTTTCACACTATATGCTTTTCCTTTTTCAAGACTCTGCACTTTGTTTGGAGAGGCCTGGCCACTACTTCGACAGGCTGGTGAAGAAGTGCATAAAGTGTGCAGAGATTTGTGGTAGACATCCAGCCGAATGCTCCCAGCACTGCTCGGGTGAGTATCACAGGAAGTGGTCTGCAGGAAGTGGTCTGCAGGAAGTGGTCTGCAGGAAGTGGTCTGCAGGAAGTGGTCTGCAGGAAGTCTTCTGCAGGAAGTGGTCTGCAGGAAGTCTTCTGCAGGAAGTGGTCTGCAGGAAGTGGTCTGCAGGAAGTCTTCTGCAGGAAGTGGTCTGCAGGAAGTCTTCTGCAGGAAGTGGTCTGCAGCATTGACTTGTATAGAAAGCTTTCTATACAAGTCAATGGTCTGCAGGATGTCTTCTGCAGGAAGCGGTCTGCAGGATGTCTTCTGGAGGAAGTGGTCTGCAGGAAGTCTTTTGCAGGAAGTCTTTTGCAGGAAGCGGTCTGCAGGATGTCTTCTGCAGCCTTCAAACTTTGCAAAGAAAAATAGCCACAAAAAACTTAATATTGGTCGGTGACAAATAAACACAGCTGGATTTTTAGTAGATTTTAGCCAACATCGAAAACAAACAAAGAAACCTGAAGTTTTTAAGCACTCCTATGACTCAGAATACTGATAGGTGTCTTAGATAGTCTGTCATGTTGTCCTTCAGCTCTGCCACCTCCCATGACCACCAAGAGTCTTCTGGCTGGAGTTACTGAACAAGCGATAAACACCAGGGCGCCTCCAGAACCGTCAGTCTCCAGCGTCCAGCTCTGCTCTTTCCTGGCCGTGTGTGTGGTGCTTCTGCTCTCCAGTCTGGGTCTGGCACTGGCTGTCTGTCTTAGAGGACACAAAGGCAAGAAGACAAAAAGCACCAATGACCACAAGCAGAAGCATGTGGTCCAACCAGAACCAGAGTTTGGATTCTTGAGTAACCAGGCTGAAGAGAGCTCTGAGGGTTAGTACTAACTAGTCCATGGGACTCGTTAACACTTTAATTGGAGTTTTTTCTTCATTTAATTGTTTTGTTTCTCTGGTTTCCAGATTTTCCAACAAGTTCAAGCTGTCCGACTCGGCAGGAATCATCAGATGACTCCAACCCGATCGAGACCTGCGTGTGTGTGCATTGTTTCCCTGATGTGAGATCACACAACCAGGACAACAGCAGGCAGCAGGGAGGACCTGACTCATTGTACCAGCAAGCTGTCCTGCACACTGAAGACCCTGTCTGGAACGGGTGGAACCTCTATAACTCAGATCAGAAGGTCCAGGAGGAGACAGGATGAGACATGTTGGTGCTGTGTCTAATTTATAAGACTGAAACATTCTAGGCCAGGGGTCTCAAACTCCAGGCCTCGAGGGCCACTATCCTGCATGTTTTAGATGTTTCCCTGTTTCAACACACCTGATTCAAATGAACAAGTCGTTAACAGGCTTGTGCAGAACTTGTTGAAATACAGAGGATTTGAATCAGGTGTGTTGAAACAGGGAAACATCTAAAACATGCAGGATAGTGGCCCTCAAGGCCTGGAGTTTGACACCCCTGTTCTAGGCTGTCTGTCAAAGCAAAGCAGAACAGAATATCTTCACTTTAAGTCTGACTGAGTCATATCAGAAGAAACGACATAAAAAGAAAACATTTTAAATAATTAGGGTTAGAATTCAAAGATGTTCTTTTTTAGCGTATTCGCACAGACAGGAAGCCAAAGCTGCCCGTGTTTATCTTAACATACATGAGGACAACAAGTGTCTGAACACAGAGCTGTAACTCTACTTCCTCTCTGGGTTGTTGACTTAGAAATTCATTTGCTGCATCTCCTGCATGACAAGCAGCCACATCATGAATAAAATGTTCTGCTGAGTGTTAATATAAGAAATGCTGGAGTGTGAAGATGAGAGGAGGACAGCAGTGAAGGTCAGAGCTCCGTGCACTGGGTTATTCTAATGAAACCTTGTTCTGGTTGAAACGTCTCGGACCCGCAGTGACGTGTCGAGCATGATTCATCCTGAAAACCAAAAAGCAGAATCATTTTCTAAGTTTATTTTAAAAACCCCTGTGAGGTGGGATGAGTGAACGTGCTGTTGCAGATACCAGAGAGACTGAAACCGAGTAATCAAACAATCTTTGGAAGTATTTTCCTTTTTAAACAGGACAGAATGTCACATTATTTGGTTTAACTGTGAAATATAAAAAGCTGTTGCACGTCACCTCCCTGCTGGTTGGAGTTTTATGCTTCTAAGTTTAAAGTTAGATTTGATTTAAAAGTTGAACTTGAGATGAATTTATTATAATAATAGAAGTTTTTGATCTGTAGGTCAGTTTTTCTTCTCATTATGAGGCAGTTTGTTTTTTAATTTTTGTATTTCCAGTGCAGCTCCGGCAGTTTACAAAAAGAAGTTAAATTGTACAAGGAAAAATGACTTAAATACTGTATATAGAGGCTTTTAAATAGTAGTAAATGGATGTTTGTATTTATTTAGTTTTATAAAAAAACAGCACATGCAGAACATTGTACAATCCAGTTTGGCTGATCAGCAGGTGATTATCCATCCATCCATCCATCCATCCATCCATCCATCCATCCATATGCTTCACCTGTTGATCCTTTAGGCTCAGGGGAACTGATGTCTACTGCTAATTTCTATTTTTAATCATAAATATTTGAATATATCTTTAATCGATTCAATCCACCAAACTAAATGTCTTCAGAAATCCAGTCGGCTGAATTAAAAGTTGACAAACTACGATTGGTCAAACTTTAACTGCTGTTTTAAGATATGATATTATACAAACAGGATTTTTATGACTTTCTTAAGCAAGATATATTTCATAAATCAAACATGGTGTTTGTATGTTCAATGTTTTGATGTTTTTACCAACAAAGAGTTTCATAGCTATTAATTCTTTAAAATCCATCCAGTAATTTAATTAATGCCAAAGTCTCATGCAATGTGCACGTTCTGGGGCCGAGCTGCTCCGACACCAAACTCAATATCTTTCTGTAACATTTGGTTGTAGCAGCCATCTTGATTTGGATTGACTCCAGAAATGAATCAGTTATAAATGTTGTTATTACATAAAATCCAACCCGGTGATTAATGAGTTCTTGTACTGAATAGAAATACACAGGTAAGAAAATACGACTCGCATTCACGCATGAAATCATACTCAGGGCCCAATTTCACAGATTTTTGTTTATTTGAGTGTATTTTCATCACCGTGTCCAGTTCTTGCAGCAGTAACGTGTGTGTGTGTGTGTGTGTGTGTGTGTGTGTGTGTGTGTGAGGAATGGTTGACCAGCATCAGGACTCGGGTTCTCCTGATTATGGTCCTGCAGCTGGTTTCAGCAGTGTAGAAGAACTTTCATCATTAATCTCATACATACATACTGTACACATACACTGTTGCATACATCATCAACATGAAGACCCCCCCCCTCCCAATAAAAGTGTGACACCCAGGTCAGACGGCATGCTGAATGCAAGTACTGATTCAGTACACAAACACACACTGCATACGCACGACACACGTGCATACAAACAAACACCATCTCACACACTCTGTTTTGTCTCTTTACATGTAATAAACACATTTTTTTACACCTACGACCATTTTTATTTTCTTTCCCGGTTTTGGACGCACAAACAGATCAATCAGAGCAACATGCAGTCGACATGTAACACTGCAGCTTCTGACCAATAACACAATCTCCTTTTTTTCTTTCATTTTTTGACTGTTTACCTGAAACAGTATCACAACGACGTGTCTTCAAGGTGGAAAAAGTGTCTTTGAAAAAAAAAAAGCTATTTAACATAAAAAAAACACCAAAAACAGCCATAGCAGCAGTTTCACAAAAAAAAATCAGGAATATTTTACCTTTCGTTTACAAAAAAACATGATCCGACGTCACGATTTAAACACAGACCAACAATGTGAGAGTATCAGGAGGAACCAGAAACAAACCATTTCAATGCAAGATGTACAAAAATATATTCACTGAGTTATCTGTGTCCTTCATGTCCTTCTCTGAGATGTTTTTTTTAACCACAAACTCACAAATAGTACGTGGAATAAACTTCAGAATATTCTTTGTTTTTCCCACGTTTCAGTTTCACTTTGAGAAACAACAATAAGATGCATAATAAAGACAACTTCCTTATTTGGTCTTCTGAAGGAGTGTTTTCACCAATGTGCTTGTGTTCAGAGAGTTAGCCTGTTTGAAACGTTGCAGAGCAAACCAAACCAAACCAAAACAAAACAAAGGAACCTGTCTTCCCTTGTTAAAGCAGACCTTTAGATTCCAGCGGGAGGCCGTGGATCAGCTGGTAAATGGAGCTGTGCAAGCATAAAGCAACTAAAATGAGTTTAAAATAAAACAGCATTTGGGATTAAGTGAGAAAAACAACAACTTCCCAACATCTTCCATCTGTGCCTGATAACAGAAGAGTGTCGGGATGAGAGATTATTCCTCCGTTATCTGAAACAAGTGCAAAACTTTCACAGCTTCATTCCTCCTCATGCCCTGAATTCAAGTGAGGACTTTGCCAGTATGTGAAACTCTCTTGGACTTTTCTAACACTTCACGAGTCCTTGTGTTGTTTTTCCTGCCCGGCAGACAGTGAGCGTGTGGTTCCACGGGTGGTTCCATGTTACAGTGACAGTTACGACTGACGTGTGTTTTCTTGCCTTCCAGCTCACCGTTCTTCTTTTTCCATGCAGCGAATCCTTCTACTCCACAAACTGCCACCTACTCGTATTCCAGGAACTGTTTGTGGTAGAACAGAAGGTACCTGAGGAGATACAAGCAGCACAGTGTGACACCTGAGCCCTGCTAACCAGGAAGTTCTGCTGTCTCCCAGTCTGTGACCTGCTCACCCTTCACTATCGAGCACATCCTTGATGCTCGCCTTGGTGATGATGGCGTCGTCACATTTGAACCACTGGTCCTTGTGCTGCCGTATGAAGGTGGTGTAGTGGCCGCTCTCTAGCGTCCCCTGGTGGTTCACCACTGCAAACAAACTGTACCTGAAAAACAAAAGAGTCATCAGATCCGAGCCAGGTGGAACAGCTGATCCGTCTGACTGGATGTTTCTAACAGCTCTGCCTCTTTAGCAGGATCAGCACTTTCCTCAAAAATCCGCTGTATCATGTCTCTGATGGAGGATCACAGTACTACAGCAGGCAAGTACCAGTTTTATCATCATGGTATTACATAATTAAATATGAGATATATTTTAACTCTGTTCCTATTCAATCAACGGCTTAATTTTTTTTCATTTAACCTATATCCAGATAGGACAGATTAAGAATGATATTCTTATTTACAACTGTGACCTGGCAAAAGGCAAAACCTTTTGAGATCTAAAAATAATTAAAGAGTCCCTTCCATTAAAAACAGTGTTTCTGAGGTTTCTGTTGAATATTTTAGCTCCACAGGTGTTCTTACCTTCATAGTGGGTGAAAACAGATCAACAACTTCTCTTTCAGTTTTAATCTCTCAAACTACGCAGGTGGTGATAAAACCCGAGTTCTCCCGAGTTCTAACGTCCTGTATCTGTTTCATCACAACTCCTTTGTTCGTTAGTATTCATCAGCTCCTGCAGTTGAAACCACGCCTAGCATGCTGCTGGCTAAAAGCTGTTAGCATAAGACGTAGCAAACAGGAAGAGAATCGGTGCGCTGTTGCCATGCGCAGCAGGGCAGGAAACAGTATACCTTGCTCTCATAGGCTAGTTTGTTAGCCAATCAGAGTCCAGCTAATTCGAATAATGAATATTAATGAATTGCAGCCCGAAGCCGGACGGAACCAGATGAATTTTAATGCAGTCAGATTGAAAGGTCTGTTAATCAGTGTTTCCTGACGTTTTTTAAATATAAAATGTTTCATATTACTGGTTAATACTTAAGAAATAACCACAAAGTCATGACATTTGTATGAAATGGTCTCTTTAAACTATGTTACAAGAAAAATTTTCCTTGAAATGACATACTTTAAAAACAGTCATTTCTGATACACGGTTCATATTTCAGCCATCAAAGTTTATCTAAATGTGTCAGTGTGTTTAAACTTGGAGCTGGACGGTGGATCAGTTGGTCATGGGGTCTCTGAGTTTCCATGTATGGGTTCTCAAAGAACTCCAGTTTTCTCCAACAGATCAAAAACCTGCATGTGAGAGTCTAACCTGGCCCAGGAGGCGTGCATCCTGCCGTCAGCTCTCCTCTCAATCAGTGGTCTGATGACTGAATGAGAGTGTTTACTGAGTCAGCTGTTTAGTTGTGTTTATTTGTTTGTCTTACTTATTGTCGTTGTTGAATGGGTCCATGGTCTGTTGGTACTGTCCATTCATCCTGCTTTCTTTACTGAAACACACAACAAACACACCTAGCTCTTCAGTCCAATCAGAACTGAGGCAGTTTCTACAAAACAGAAATGTTCTTAATCTGTCCAAAGAACCACTGACATACACAATAATCCAGACATTAAACCCGAGTGTAAACAGGAAGCACAGAGCCACACCGAGACCTGGAGCTGAACCTCTGCTTCCAGATCAGCAGCTCTTCTTTCATCTCACCAACATGTAAACTTCTGTTTTTATTCAAGTCTTCAGGGATCTGCTCACCTAGATGCCATGAAGGGGGTCATGTCCAGCTCCAGGGGGAAGGAAACATACGTAGTGATCTTCCGTCGTAGTTTGGCTGAATGTTCAAACCTCTAAAGAGACACACACACACACACACACACACACCATGTTGTATCATTAAAATGTCCGTGTGTATCTGGGAAATAACTCGTCAACTTTACTGATATTACTTTAAGATGAAAGCAGGCCACAATGGGCAGCTTCTTCATGGTCAGCTGCTTGGTGGACTCCTGGTAACTATGGCAACCGCTGCACTTGATCTTGGCGCTGCTGCCAAGGTGCTCTGGTCTGGTGAACCTGGGCAGAAAAGGGGGGGGGTTAAAGTCTGAAACGTTGTATCTCTGGATGGTTTCTGTCATCTCAGAGGAAACAAGCAAACATCTCTCACTGACCTCCGCAGACAGTCCATGAGTGTCGTGGCTCCAGTGGTGTGACTCTCTCCATTAAGTGCCGACACATCACTTCCTGGGCTGAGGGGCCAGAATGGTGTGGAGGAGCCTGGCAGGTCCAGGCTGATGTCCCAGAATGGATCTATGGTGGTTGAAACACCACTGAGAAAGAGACGGATATACAATAAGAATATATTAACAGTAAGGTGACGTCGTGTCACACCATCCACAATAATACTGGTAAACATGGTCAAACTTTGTGTGGTAAGTGGAACAATAACTAATTAAAAATAATTAAATCCCTGTAAATTAGTAAAAAAGCCCAGAGAGAAGGAGATACTCTTCAAGAAACATGAAACAACAACATTCCTGTATTTACTGATATCATGTTTTCTACTGAGGAACCATCAGCTGTAACATCAAAGCTTTCCTAGACGGCACGCTCCAGGGCTCTGAATAATTCATTTATAATTTTACACACGTTTCTACATTTAAGATATTTTCACCACAACTCTATTATAGATTATTTTTTTTAATATATGAACGAGGCAACATCTCCTGTATGTTTTAGCACAGATTATAGTCTCAACTGTCCCCCAGCCAATCCAACATGCAAGGAGACATGGACTTCATTATGTCTTTAAGAACATCTAGAGTTTTTATACATTTACAATCAAAGACTTTCAGGATGTAGATCCTAACTGAAACACTTGTTGCCACGTCCAAATTTAAAGTCTAACTAACCCCCCAAATCAACTTTCATTTGCACTATAAATGAGTGTCTAATGGTCCTGCCTACATTTCTGGGTCTTGTTTTTGGACACAAACCAGCTCAACACGCACCACCACAACGTGCACCACCACAACACGTACCAGCACAACGTGCGCCAGCTCAACGCACGCCAGCACAACGGAACGTGCACCAGCTCAACAGAACATGCACAACACGCACCAGCTCCAAGCGCACAAGCACAACGGAACATGCACGACGTGCACAAGCACAATGGAACATGCACGACGTGCACCAGCACAACGGAACTTGCACCAGCGCAACGTGCGCCAGCTCAAAAGAACATGCACAACACGCACTTGCTCAACGCGCTCCAGCACAACGGGCGCCAGCAAAACGGAACGTGCACCACCACAACGCGCGCGAGCACAATGTACACCAGCACAACGCACGCCAGCACAACACACGCCAGCACAACACACGCCAGCACAACGGAACGTGCACCAGCACAACAGAACTTGCACTACCACAACACGCGCCAGCACAACGTGCACCAGCACAACGTGCGCCAGCACAACGTACGCCAGCACAACACACGCCAGCACAACGGAACGTGCACCAGCACAACAGAACTTGCACAACACGCACCAGCTCAACATGCATCAGCACAAGACACTTTTTCTTTTCTTTCAAGATTAAAAATGACTTTTTTTTCTGTTCTTTTGCTGAAATAGAGCTAAAAACAAGTTTGTTTACTTGATCTTTGCATCAAGCATTTTGCAACTGTTGCTTCTTTAGATTCATGTTTAGATTATTATTCAGTTTTATTATCATTTTTCTAATTGTTGTGTCACCTTTCCTTTAACGAGACATAAGCCTGCAGAGCTGTTGTAAGTTCCTTTGAGATAAAGCAAGATGGAACGATGAAGAATTAAAAATAGATTTTTTTAAATGACCACAGCAGAAATCCTCACCAAGAGGAATCAGTTCTAAAACCCGGTTTCAGTCCATCACTACGTTCTTTAGGATTTTACTGCCCTCAAGTGGCTGCAAACAGCAACAACAAGCAGAACAAGTAGGAAATCTATATAAACAGCAGGTAATTATTGTTGATACATGTTGATTAAGTCTGTCAAGAGAAAAACTGTCAACTCTCTCCTACAGCGCTCCAGTAAATAACAACACTTCTATACCTGGAAGTCTGCAACAATTTTCTCTTTCAGATCTTGTTTAGAAGCAGATGGTAAAACCAGCTGGCATCTAAACATGAACACAAACTGCTTCTGTAAATGGATTCTACGGATCTTCAGGAATCTACCAGACTCAGTTACATGAAGTAACCCAAACCTCCTGGATCTGGACTGACCAGGTGATCCAGACTTCTCAATCAGAAGTGTCTGTGACTCAAACATTCTCATGCAAAACCCTTTAGGAAGATGTTGTTGGTACCTTTAGTGAGTCTTTAATTATTATGACCTCTTATTTCTAGGTGTATTTATGTATAATATTGTATTTTATTTATCATGATTATGATTCCACGTGTACTTTAAATTAGTCTGGAAACTTTGAAGTGATCCACAAATACATTTTGTATTTCTAAATAGGCTCACTGTTATTCTACATCTACAACCCTCAATGTGAACAGATAGGCGCACAAGATGAAACGGGTTTGTACCAAACTCCTGAAATATTCTACTTCAAACACTCACAAATCCATCGGGTGGCGCTAGAGACCAACTTTACAGAGAGCGTGGTGGAACAGGCTCGATGCTGCAGTGAAGCAGCTCAGAAAATGGATCTGTGGTTTGTTTAGTGAGGAAACCCTGTTGTGATGTTGTACCACGCACACACACACACACACACACACACACACCCCCAAGTGTGTTTTGTTATCCTTATGGGGACCGTCCATTGACTTCCATTGATTTTAGTAACTAGATTTATACCTAACCCAAACCCTTTTCCTAACCTTAACCATTACTGATCTATAACTAACCCTAAGACTAACTAAAACTCTATTCACACCATACCTATAAACCTAACCCCTAACCCTAAAAAGGGGAGTCCCCCCCATGGGGACCAGGCTTCGGTCCCCACAAGAACCCTCGGACCCCAGAAAGATAGTAAAAGTCAGGAAACGGGTCCCCAGGAGGTCAGAAATACAAACCCACACACACACACACACACACACACACACACACACACACACACACACACACACACGTACTGGCAGACTTGGCAGGTGACGTCAGACTGCAGGCCTCCTGTGAAGATTTGGTCGATGATGCAGTTACAGTGGTTTGGGTTGTTGGCTTTCTTCCCGTTGTCATCTGTGTAGATAAACACACACGTGCACGCGCACACACACACAATCAGTGTTGCTAAAAGCAATCCTGTGTAACTTCATAACTCCTGAGCTGCTTGTAAAGTGACAGTCAGTGAAGCTCTGTCATCTTCTCAGACTTTGGGGTGTTTTACCTTTGCAGTGCCGGTGCAGCACATCCAGCGCTGCGATGAGGAACTCGTGGGCGTCCTGTTGCTCGTAGCCAGCCAGGTGACGAGCATGAGTCCAAACCAGGTGCAGGAGCCGGAACGGGACATGAGGCGATCGGTGGCCTGAGTAGAACTGAGAGAAGCAAAGGAAAACAATTGTCTCTGACCTTTTAATTTTCAGTCCATTTGTTAGAAATGAATCAGATGGTCACCTCCTGGAAGAGTTGGGACATCTCACACACCAGACACGAGTTGCTCTGCATCTCACATTTGTGTCGGTCAGACAGGAAGAAGTCACGCAGCAGCGGAGTGTGTGTCAGTGCCTGAACGATGCAGTTCATAAAGCACGTGTTGCCCAGGTTTATAAGACCACGCAGGCCTGAGACGAGAGAGGGAGGGGTAAGAGAATCCTGATGAACTGTAGCAGCCGGGTCAGTAAATCTGCACCAGACTGAACCAGTGATGCTAATGTTGCTGGACTGATCAGTGCAGGCTGCTTCAAGGTGTTAATATCTGTCAGCATGCCTCCTTCCAGCCACACACACACACTGACTCCAGCGCTTCACTCCAACATCCCTCACTGCTGCATTTTATTTACAGTTCTGTTAACTCTAGTGATCCATCAGTGAATCTCGTTGACGTCTAACTGATTCTGATGTTTTCTGAATCTGATCGAGTGTTTTGAGAGCATCATCAAAACTAACGTCTGTTTCTGTCAGACAAACTTTACAAAACCTACAACTGAGCAGCTGACAGGAGGATTAGAAATCAGACCAACCAATTGTACAGTTGGAGGTGATTCTCCTCCTCTTGGGGTTGTGACGAAGCAGCTCCAGCTCCCGCTTGGTGGGCTCCCATGTTGAGTACTTCTCCCCGATGCCTACAGCAGAAAGAAAAACATTTGCACATTTCACTCCATTCTTCTATGTGTGTGTGTGTGTGTGTCAGAACTCCTACAGGTTTATCCGAGTGGCTTGAAATATAAAAACCATGTCACCTAAAAGAGCTCAGCATAAACCAATATGATACATCCAGATACATCCCCGACTGAATAACTTCTGGAGTCAATCCAACACAAACATATCCACAACTCAATCAGTTTGAGAGATATCCAGCTACATTTTGATGAGGTAATGCCAACAGATCATGTGACTTCTTGTCACAGTGAGCGATATGCATTCGCCTTTTCCTTCCTGTCCACAGTTAGAACCCTATGGAAGAAAAACAAACTCAAACCAACATTGAATTTCCCTTCAAGCGATTCATAAAGTCTTTATGAATTGAACTAAATCTCCGATCTGGTTTCAGGTCTTTGTTGGATTAGTTACAAATCCTGTTCTTCTGAATCTGTTTTTTGATTTTATTTTAGAACTTACACTTTATTGTGAACTTTCAGAACTCAAATATATTCTGCTCAAATCCTTTTTAATGACAAAAAGATGTGACTGCAGCATTTTACCAGATTATTCAGATGTGTTTTGGTTTTTATGTCATTCAGTTCCAACTGAGTGAGAGACGTGCGTCTGCTCATCAGAACACTGTGTATTTCTTCTACGGTTGAGCCAGAGTGAAAGAATTTTACATGTTTTATCTCAAATCTGAGCAAAATAAAAACCGACCAGCTTCAATCTGAACGAGCAAAATATCAAACAGGTTTTTATGGAATAATGTTGAAGGTTAAATCCATCTAAACATCTTAACATTTAAAGAAAAATATTAAAATAAACAAGTGATGCAGTGCACTTCCTTTTCATCTGCAGTTTGCCTGCGAACTCTCAACAGAAGAAGAATGAAAAGCACAAAAATCAGAAGCCCACAGAGTTACCAAGATTAAAAATGTAACAAAAAAAACAGAGATTTAACATTAATTTAAATATTTTCTTTATTTTACTACTTTTTGTTACGATTTCCTCCCTGATAGATACAAGAATAAAACTAACGATAAGAAACACATACAATAACAACAAGCTAACGTTAGCATCACAATGACTGAGGGTTGGTGTGGTGATGTTTGTGGTTCGGTGTGTCGTCACTGGTGCATCTGCAAAAGACACTCAGATAAGACGGATCTCAGACAAACGTGCATGACCTCACTAACAGAAGAGAAACCACTGCACTCACATTTCATGCTACAAGACCCTTTTGTTGCTTCGTGTAAAGTTCAGACACTCACTAACAGTATTAAATGTAGAATAACAGTCTTTTATTTTAGATTTTTTAAAACATTTTTAAGACTGTTCAAAGAACACAACAGTTTCAACATACTGTATATGTAACAGACAAGCAGTTCCAGGACGGATACACATCTCACACCAGATTTCAGTTTTAGTTTTACGAAGAGAAATCATGTCATTACAGCTGTTTAGGCCAAATCTGGAAAATACCGAGCGCTGCCAGGTAAAAATCACAAGATCACCTGGAATCTGTTAGCGCTCAGTGTTGTGAAGGATTCTCAGCTACAAATACATGAAATAGTAGCTGAATGTGTTTGAAACTGACTTTGTTTGTTAAGATTAATTAGCGGCAGCGGCTAACTTGAATCAGATGGACAACAAAAGTCAATCAGTTATAAATCCAATCATTACTTTCTGACTTATGGTGCGTTCACACTGGCCACTTTGTCAACGTCAAGTAACGCTGATAACGCTCCAAATTTGACGTTTGAAGTTGAAGCTCATAACACCTGCCAGTCAGAGCGCATAGGCGTTAAAGCTCGTAAAGCCTGACCGAAAGAGCGCGAAGGCGGGGCTTCCTTTGTTTTGGGATGTTCGGAGCAATGGCGGATCATATTGAGACAGTGGCTTGGATTTATTTACTTCATAGATCTAGACAACGTCGACGTCGGGTGCATCAGCGCCGTTTGTGGATACACCCCATTCTTCAGATGCGTTCTGAGTTTGGTGAGTTTAACCATTTGCTCCAGGAGCGTTTGGATGAGGTTCATTTATCTTCCATTTTGGCTGATCCCGCTTCTTTCCGGCTACGTGCTGTGACGTCTTACGTCACTACGATGAGACGCTCTGATTGGTTGACATGCCGCTTCAAGAGCGTTATGAACGTCAAAAGTTCAGCTAGCTGAACTTTGACCTTTTCTAGCTTTTCAAGCGTCAACGCCTGAAACGCTAGAAAAGCTTGAAAAGTTGCCGCTCATAACGCTCACAAAGCGCCGCAGAGCCGTTGACGTCTGTCTGACGCCCGTCCACCATAGACTTTACATATAAACTTGCCACTTATGAAGTTGATGGTTGGGCCGGTGTGAAGGTCTCCCTGGTTTCCTGAGAAACACTACAGACATAAATAACCACATAGAACCAGCGAGTGTCCCTGTATAAAGGCTGCACGCTCCGGGTCACTGTACCTTGCATCTTCCAGGCTTTCCTTTGCTCTTCTTTGGCAATCTGCTCCATCTCCTTGTCGTAAATGTAGTCTTGGCACATAAAGCAGTAAATTCCCCCATACAGCAGGTCGATAGCTGAACAGACAGACACAGGAGAGAGTGATAAAGATTTAAACATTTATCATTCTCTCAATATATTGATGCATATAGTAACATCACAACTAGGACTGCAATATAAGATGATTATATTATATTATATATTATATTAAATGATTGTGGTCAAGATGTTGGAAGCATCATGTAGGAAAACGAGAAAAATTTTGGTTTCTTCAAAGTGAAGAAATTGATTTGATTTGTATCATATCAGACAATAATATCATAATCACATGGTTTCCTAATGAAAAACATTTTAAAATGTCATTTTATTTACAACCCCAATTCCAAATAAGTCAGGTCGAAGTGTAAAATGTAAATAAAAACAGAATGCAATGATTTACAAATCTCATAAGCCCAGATGTTAGTCCCAACAGAACATAAACAACTCAGGTATTTCAATATTTCATAGCTAATATTTATTCATTTTGAATTTGAAGGCTGCAACGCATCCTAAGAAAAGTTGGAAGAGGGTGATGTTTACATTGTGTAGCATGTTTGGGTCAATCCTGACTATTTGTAGGTAGTTTTTTGAAGAAATCATTAATCTAAGCCCAGAAGAATGGCAGGGTTGGGGGGCATTAGTAGTAATGTCCAGTATATATTGTGATAAAATAAAGATGGTTCCTCAGATTAAGTGACATACAGGAAACCTGTAGTGAGTATTTCAACTTCATAAATTAAACAAGAACTCGAGGATTCGCAGCATTTCTTTTAGACATCTATAATGTAGTTTAACAGGGTTTGGACAGTCTTAAAATCTGGATTTCTCTTCAAGACTAGAAACAATTCTCCTTTCCATTGTTGACTTTATGGCAGTACTCGGCTGAGAAGCACGTTTTCCTAATAGTTGTCCAAGCAGAGTTACTTTGGAATGGTACAACTTCAAGGAACCAGAACACTAATAATACAGTGAAGTTCTCCCTCCAACAATTAAATCAATATGCAAAATGCCCAGGATGGATTTGTAAATAAAATACCAATGAAAGAGTCTGTGCAAGGACAAAAATGGACAGTTAACATGAAAGTGCTGGAGTGAGGAAGGGGATTAAATCCAGTCAGAAATCTTAGATAATTTGTTTGTGCAAAGTCGTTCCAGTTTGAATTTGTTTTGTTTAATATGGGCCTTTAAAGGAAGATTTTCAGGGATTCCAACAACAAGAAATTTCCAAAAAGACACAAATTTATGAGTGGATGCTGGAACTTTATTTTTGTTTGAGGACGACATTCCTTTAATTTTGTTAGTTTCTGCTCCCAACACCTGCCCCGTGCCCCACAGCTACAGGTTGGATTTTACCATAACAACCTGCCTGTGGTCTTCTGCAGGTATGAAGGAGGAATATTTAAGATGATGTAAAGGATGAAGTAAGATGGCAGGTAAAGAAAAAAGGTACAATTATAAAAATCCTTTAGTAATTCTGCGTATCGATTGGGTCATCAGGTAACCATGGGAACAAGTGAAGGGCAACCCAGAGGATGGGGGTGAGCCTATATGAGATGAGAATACAGCAAAATGGTTGAGTAAAAATACATAAACAGAGAAGCTGGAGATGAAGATGGGAAAAATAAACCAGGAGGAGAAACGGGAAGAGGAGGAGGGTTATTTAATGAACTTTAATTCCACAGGGTTTGTTAAAGACAACTTAATTACCTCCTCACCAGTCTGCTGAGATCTGCCCCTTCTTTCTAATCTTTTCTCTGTCCGTGTTGGACCGCTCTCTCTCTATTCCTGCAGTTATTAATTCAGCAGCTAACCTAATTAAACTCACAATTACACTCTGTGGGAATTGCGTGCATGCACGCAGCGGGGCGTCTTCCTCAACAGAGCGATAACACAGTGTGAAAAAAAGGCTTCAAATAACAACCAAACTGTGAATTCTCAACATCTTCCAAATCCTGATTTTGTCTCAACACCCTGAACGGCTTCGCTGCAGCGCAGAGCTCCTCCAATCACTGCAGAGTCTTCACTCGCATCTCCCAACACTCTAATTCTGTGATGAGAAGAAAAGGAAAAAACTGAAGCGGCGTCACGGCTATCAGACCAGCAGGATGCTGTGGTGGGTTGAAGATAACCCTTATACCATATCACCAAATCTACTTAAACTTGACTTTCTATCTTGTTACTATAATAAAACCTAGTCAAATTATGGGATGTTACATTTTTACCCTAAAGAAAACTAAGAGCAGCATTTTGCCCTGGTTTTCCCCACGAATATTCCTCTATAATATAGAGCACACGGCTGCTTCCCCTAGAGACTGAAACAGAGAGAAAAATCAGCCCCTAAGCTTTGAAAATCCCATCAACATGAAGTACACACGCACACACACACACACACACACACACCCACACACACACACACACACACAAGTGTGTTTTGGTATCCTTATGGGGACCGTCCATTGACTTCCATTGATTTTAGTAACTAGATTTATACCTAACCCAAACCCTTTTACTAACCTTAACCATTACTGATCTATAACTAACCCTAAGACTAACTAAAACTCTATTCACACCATACCTATAAACCTAACCCCTAACCCTAAAAAGGGGAGTCCCCCTCATGGGGACCAGGCTTCGGTCCCCACAAGAACCCTCGGACCCCAGAAAGATAGTAAAAGTCAGGAAACGGGTCCCCAGGAGGTCAGAAATACAAACCCACACACACACACACACACACACACACACACAACACACACACCCACACACACACACACACACACCCACACACACACACACACACACAAGTGTGTTTTGGTATCCTTATGGGGACCGTCCATTGACTTCCATTGATTTTAGTAACTAGATTTATACCTAACCCAAACCCTTTTACTAACCTTAACCATTACTGATCTATAACTAACCCTAAGACTAACTAAAACTCTATTCACACCATACCTATAAACCTAACCCCTAACCCTAAAAAGGGGAGTCCCCCTCATGGGGACCAGGCTTCGGTCCCCACAAGAACCCTCGGACCCCAGAAAGATAGTAAAAGTCAGGAAACGGGTCCCCAGGAGGTCAGAAATACACACACACACACACACACACACACACACACACACACACACACACACACACACACACACACACACACACACACACACACACACACACACACACAGCACAGCAGAGGTGAGAGTTAGATGTGTTACATCTTCTGCAGCCAAGTTGTTTCTCCACCGCAGGCATCTGGAGTCACACTTTATGGTATTTAAACATCTTCACCCCTCAGTGTGCAAACTGTACCGCCTGTTAAAACTTAACAACTAATAAATAAACCTTGTGTCATTATTATTTTAATGATCATGTGATCATGGTGACAACAGAAAAAAGGTAAAACCATTTAGTAACGGGTAAAAGATTCTGTTTGAGGATAAAAACTTGTACAGAACATCACATATATACTTAAATGAATCAAGTGCTGTTTGTGCTGAAGTTAAATTGTAAATGTCATGTGCAAGATGCTCAAGATGGATTCTCGCGAGATTTGGAGTTTTCCAAACACACAAAAATCCATCTTGAACCGCTCCAACTAAACCGTCTGACTTAGTCAAAAAGTATTTGGACCAATCATGTGTTAGCATTGTGCTTTGGGGCGGGTGTTCAGGTATGATTGGCAGCAAGTGTCCAGGTAAAGTAAAACAAACATGGCTGCTGGTGGATGTACACATAAAAGCAGCTATTCAATCTGTTTTAGGACTAGAGACGATTTCTTCATTGAAAAATGAGCAAAATGTAAAAACTTTGTACATTTCTTGATGGTAAAGATGTGTGTGTTTTACTACTTTGCAGGAGCTTGATTTACTGTGATTGGCTAAAGACAAATCATCAAAGGCACCTCCTCCAATCAGATTAAAATATTATATTAGGTGTCCCTCCCCTTTTATAGACGGTTTTAAATGGAGCAGTTCCAGATCATAGTGAGCCAGGTTAGGAATTTTGGATCAGGTTTGCAAAACTTATCGCGGGTAATTTTGACTGATTAGAGACAAAAAAGAAATTTAGACACTAAATTTTTGATTAAACAATGATAAAGTGCAAATAAAATATATAATTAAGACACTTTGCAGCTAAACTGCAGCAGAATAACTCAATTTTCGTATTTGTAAAATTATTCCATGTACAAATTCAGTGTGATTCTAACAGAAAATTCATGCATTCTAACAATTGTGAGGCTTAAATTAGTCACTAACAGATGTAACTCGGTGACATATGAGCTTTAATGGCTGTTTAAAACTCCCATGAGCCATTGCTTCAAAGTGTCTTGTGGGATTTTTTTTATGGTCTGTTTATTGATTTTCATCACATGGAACCACTTAGACAGAAAACTATTATAGTGAGGGTATTATGTCAATTTAATTACTGACAATTAATCAATACTTCCAAAGACAGAGGATTAAGCTTGTATAAAATCAAACTGTTCTAAGGTTAGATTCAGATAACAGAGTAAATCTGAATCCAGAGAAGAATTTGCTGTTTTTATTCTTTCTGAATATTTTGGAGGATTAGAGGATGTTGTGTCCCTGTGGGAAGGAGAGAAGAACCATCTACTGTGTTCAGCTAAACATCATGCATTTATTCAAATCTGGATCCATGCAGATCAGGCCTGTTTGATGCAAATAAGTAATGCAGTGGGATGAAATATGAAAATGTGCCATAAAAACAGCTAAAATAGGAGCTAAAAACAGAGCGTTTGGTTCCATTCTTCAAAATTACAAGAAATCACGTGGAGTTTGTTACACAAATGTGCATCTCAGGTTTCTATTGGAGGAAGTTGGTTGTAAAAATGGACCAAAAAAGCAAATAAAATCTATGAAATGTGTTGGTTTTTAATCCTGAGCTCATTAACTCCATTCACCAACGCATATATTCCCTCTAATGAGCAACATAATGCCAAATAAACACATGACATTTAAATCCCCCCCCGAGGCCAAGCCCTTTGGTCTGTGTTGCAGTTATGTTGCACTGGCTTGCGTAAGAGTTCGTAGAGGCGTCTCTCTCCTGATAAAAACACCTAGAACACCCACTAATGTGTCGCAGTCAGGTCCGTGAGCGCCCATAAATATGAAATCGAACGCCTCATTAAATATAAATACATCAACATTCATAAACCACTGGTTATATAATTAAAAGCTGATGTTTATGACATTTATGTTTATTATAACTGAATCAAACACAAACAGATAAATGAAGACGGTCCTACCCAGGTTGTGCCTTTTGCTCTTGGCGTGTTCGTGGATGTGTTTTTTGGCAAAGCAGGCGAAGAAGACGCAGTAGAGGCAGGAGTGAAGTCTGTTGAGGTGGGCGCCGCACATGTGACAGATGCATGACTTGGCCTGTAAGACAACAGAGAGGACAGGGTCAAAGGAACAGCAGGGGTGGGTGATCAGAAAGTCTTGAGAAGTTAGTGGTGCATCAACATGTTAAGATTTATCATGACGTAGATGAAAAATACACAGAATTTATACTATTGAGATTTTACCAAGGTTGTAAATCCTCTGAGTAAGGTATGAGGACGAGTCTTAACTGGTGCGACAACAACGTTTCGCTCAATATCATTAAAACTGACAGAGTTCGAGCAGTTTTTAGATTGAGTAATCCAGGTATCGGACTCCATGCAGTAGTTCATTCCCTGTGGATTGAAGGCAAAACCCTGATGTTTATCATATCGGAGTAAAACCACGTCTTTGTTTTGATATTCAGGTGATTCAAAGATGATGTCAAATTTATCAAAGAATTGTGTTTCCTGTTTGATAGTCACAGTGGAAGGAAAAAAAAGGAGGGTGGTGCAGGATTAAGAGAAGACAGCAACAATTCAAAAGCATGCAAATGAGAATCTGCGGTGCCAACGAGCTAACAGCATCAAGACGAGGTGGTGAGAAGATCCCAGGAAGAGAAGAGAAGGAAACAAAATCAATCTGGATGGACGAGGGAGTGAATTTATCTGTTTAAAAAAAACAGATGCCACGAATGAGGGAGAGAAATTACACAGAAATCCATGAGATGGAAACATTCAGAAGGAAAAACACAAAACCTGCTCAGACAAAAGAGCCAAACTTTGCTACTAATGAATTAAAATGAAAGATTCTTCTGCGCATCACTTCATGTCTGTAAATGTCCTTACACATTTTACTAGCTGTCCAGTCTGTGATCTTTGATGGTCCTCATAACATGTAGGACATCGTTAGAGTCATAAAGGCAGGTGAGGCAGCGTGATTCTAAAATATAAATCATTATATTCCCCTTAACACAGTTCCTCCTTATAAATCCTTTGGCTTGTAGAATGTTTTGTTCTGTGTTTTTGTCCAAAAAGTTCCCAGTACAACATAAAGGACATTTTGAGTCACTGCCCTTCAAGAAGCTGCATAATAAATAAAAAATATTTTGTCTTTACAATATTGTAGTATCAGTGTTCCCACTATCGTGACTGTGAAGGTCTCTGTCCTTGTTGTCCACACCGTTTAGATGATAATAATCAACATAAGAAATGACACGTTTCTGTTTCCTTCTACTGATGAAGTAAAACCAAAATGTCACATTTACAGGTACTGCTGATCTTTATGGGGACTGATGTTCCGTCTACTCAGCCACACGCAATTATTGTGCTTTTAGAAAAAAAAAATCATTACAAGTAAATATATTTGATGTCACCATCAACAAGGTTTAGTCCCTGGAAAACTAATCGGAGTAGTGTTTATTATTTAGTCAAGGAAATGTCCTGTTCGTTTACAGGAAGGGGCGGAGCTTAAACGTGTTTCAGTTTTGCCTTCCATGTTGTGTTCCTGTGTCTACTTATTATACACGTTGCTGAAGAGTCAAGCAGATGCAACAGAATGTCCAGAGTGCTGCAATGACAGAACAAAAGGGGCGGAGTCAGGAAAATATGGGTTATCATTATCCATTAATGTGACAATCACTTGTTTTGTATAATGTACAGCAGCAATCAGAGTTGTTCAGGGAAGAAAAATTCTAAATCAACATCTGGATCCTGGGTAAGCAGAATTTTAATGATGTACATCTGGACGAAAAGATACCAGGAGACAACTTCAATGAACTGATCCACAAGGTTCCAGAAGAGAAACATGGGGTTTACTTTTAAATAAAGAGGATGTCCTAAATCTTTTATAATTTTATTTTAGAGAGAACAGAGATTATAATCCACTGATCCCCTCTGAGACTGACACCTGAACCAGCAGCAGTAAGAATCTAATAATCCAAACCGTTATATGAAACACAGCAATGATGCATCACATTTATAAAATAAGATCCCAAATTATAATCCACAATTCGAGCAAATTGATAAAATCTGTTACTCAGTTGCTGGGATACACTCGTAGAGCCTAAGCTTTAATTCTCAAGGTGACTGAATTCAGTTCTGAGTGTTGACTGCAACCATCTGAGGCTGACGTGAGCCGTAGCGACAGGATGACATCAGACTCGTCCAGAGGAAACTAAAACCTCCTCATCTGGTCTCAGTGTGCCTGAGAGGGGCATTTCATTGGAGGGAAGATCCAGCCGTACTGCTTAGTGTATGAGGGAGTAAACAGCTGTTATTTAGAGAAGATAACGGCTGAAGACTCATTAATGATGGGGGAAAAAAAAGAGGCTGATTTCAGAGCCAGAGGAAATCCCAGTCTGGTGCTGGTCTGCGGTCTGCTGGTGGAAGGAAGTGGAGCCACAGCAGGCGCAGAGCCAACAGATGCACATCAGCTCTCTGATCCAATCTGCGCTGCCTTCAGCTCTGATAGGAGTCAGAACTGCAGCTTGAACTAACATCTCTGCTGCCCAAAGAGAACAGAAACCCTCTTTTATTGGGTTCTACTTAAACTAGAAGTAAAGAGCATCCTGCATTAGGGGTATCCGTGTTGTTTTGGAAGGGCGGGGTGTCCCGACACACACATAACACACACTGTCTGTCGTGCGCTGGAAGCCTTTCTAAACACTCGGGCACTTGGTTACCTTGCGTTTTCTGGTCTCAGCCGAACCGCTCCACACGAAACACTGATAAATCAACCTCAGGTTCTGCTTCCAGTTGTCCACTTTGAAGCCATTCACATGGGGGCACCCCGCGGGACTCATGGTAGTCTCAGCATCCGGGTTTACTGTCCTCCGAGCGATTAAACCTGTTCGAATCTCAAAACACGGCACCAGTCCAAACGGGCTAGCACGCCCGGTTCGTTGTCCAACGTTTGCTGCTGCTTTCGGGCTAACTGGACATGTCCTGGGTTCAGTAGCTGAGACACACGCATTAACAAACATTAAGGTTCATTTTACAATGTTTCCGTTTTTGAGATAAATACCGAGCCCGCCTTTAAATCGGTCATCACGAAGCACATGCAGTTCTTCTAATTTACTTAATTACATATTAGCACGCTGGCTAAAGTTGGTTAGCATTGGAATTTCAACAGTAGCTTACACGATGAGCGTCAAGACCCACCCCATTCATACCGATGGGCCAATCAGTGCCCAGTAGTTAGCGTGATTGGCGTGTGCCAAGGTCCCACCTCTACGCAACGGATGCTGCGTCGTGATTGGTGGAAGTGACCCACTGCAAACCACATCCGCTTGTGTAAAGACGCTCATTTGTTGATGCATAAAATGAGCTTGAAAGCGTCGATGAGAATGTTATGAGGTTATTTACAAATCATAACCGCTCAAACACACCGTACAGATGAAGAACTGATAGCAATATTCTTAAACAATTTATTAACAGATCCACAATCGCAATGCGTAAGCTCCCAATTTACATGACAGTTTGGTTTTATCTGTTGACTCCACTGCCTGTAACACGATGTCAAAACAGTTTCTGTACAGTGCACGAGCGACCTCTAGTGGATCTGACCTAAAAACAACAACAAAAAAAGAACCCCCCCAAAAAGTGCACCAGATTGTGTTGGATTTCTCCACAGGGCTGAGCTTCATCAAGGGCATGTCCATTTGTACAGTTTTGCATTGCAGTTGATGATATTTACATTCTAGCCAAGGAGTGCGAAGAAAACGATCAATGTCTTTACAAATGTAGAATATAATCAGATTAATTCCTTGTCACTCAGATGTTTCGCCTCATATGTAATGCCCTCCAGTCGTGGCCATCATGCAGAAGAACCAAAACAAACAGTGAGATTATTCACACATGTGTTTGGAACAGATAAGTCCAGTTTTATTGTTGTGGTTTCTGTCAATGTTAGCAGTGGCTGCTCCAACCTGAACATTGATAAATAAAACACTGACAAAACTGCAAAATTTTTTCCTTTTTTTCTGTAAGGATCTTTTGTTATCCTTAAGACACGGTGAAGTAAGAATAACCAAATTCATCATCATTCCACACAATTAGATTATCCTTGCCCAAAGTCCTTATGCAACTGAAAGTTTGTTTTTATTTTCCTCTTTAAAAAAATCCAACTCATCCTGGGAAAAACGTGTTGGGTGGCTGTGGCGTTCCGTCCCTGTCCAAGGCCCCTCATGAATAACTTGATGTTTTGCTACCAACATCATCCTCTTGCGAACCCATACTCTGGATTAAATGAAAAACAAATGGTTATGAGATTTACCTAATAAGATTTTGGTATACAAAGCAGTTCATGGTCAACTTATTAACTGTCTGCAAAATGAGCCCAGATCATCACACCTCCATCACCATGCTGAGGTGGTATGAGCTGTTTATGCTAACAGGCATTATGCCTCAGTTTTCACTCGGGTGGTCAAAGTGGGTTTTTCAATGATCGATTGGGACTTTTAGAAACACGAGCAGCTGATGGCCAATCTTGCGGGAGGATATATACAAAATAGTTTCATAAAAAACGATGTTTATTTAACAAAATTTAAAATAAAATGGATACAAAAATCTTACTCTTGTAGTAATGCAACTTTGCTTCCTGTTGTTCATCTGAAGTTATTTTTAACTGAAACCTGGTAAAAACTACAGACGTGTACAATAATACACTAAGCATCTCCACCTTCTCTTCTTCTGTTGTTATCCGCTGTAGTAACACTGTATTTCTGGAGCCAAACTCTGAGCACTAAAGACCTGACTCATGTAGAACTCTGTCTTTAAGAGCCGTGGGCCTTCAAGTGCTTCCTGCTCACTACTCTAAGCATCAAATAGAAACATTAATAACAGGACAATAAATAAAAACTTATACTAGATCCAGACACAAGGGGGCACTCATTTAGTTTGTCTACAAATATCATCAATATTTAAATTAACTAAACTTAGGAATGAAACCTGAAACATTGGGACACTCACAGCTGGTTCTGGTACAAGTTTTGAGCCGCACCATCATTTCTTATTTAAAAATAAAAACACACCTCAGATAGTTTGTCTTAAGGCGCTGACTCTTCACATAGTTCTTATGTTGCTACTCTACATTCAAATATTAGCTTTAATTAGTTATACCAATGACTGTGAGTAGGCGGGACTTTAAAAAACAACATGGCAGCAGATTTTTCAACAATGGAAGAAGATAGAGAGGCCTGGTTGAGTCATTCTACACCTTCATCGTGGTAGCTGTGGTTCAGAATGAAGAATGGTTCTCAAAGAAGGTTGGTGGTTCAATCCCAGCTTCCTCCTCCACATGTTGAAATGTATTTAGACAATACAAGGAACTCCATGTAGCACGCAATTGCAAATTGGTGTGTATGAATTTAACTTGGGGTGTGAAAGTACGTGGTCAGTAAGAATACAGACGAAGGCCATTTACTGTAACCCGCATCACGAGGTTTGTTTCAGTTTCAACTTCCTGGTTACATTGTTGTGTCTAGTTCAATGACAGTCTAAGAACCAAGTGACTTTATTTCTGTTTATTTTTAGACTGTTTCTTCCGTGTAACATCTTCCTAGCAGAGGGATGTTTTCTATGACGAGTTGTGAATTTTGGCACTTTCAACAATAACTTAAACCAGCTGCACAATTTGGAATGACTGATTGTAAAATTAAGAGTTTTTAAACAAAGTTTATACCCAGTGAAGCATGCACTATGACATTCATTAATAAAAACAAACTTTTTCCATAAACAACCATGTAAAAATATAAAAAGTATAAGGAAATGATTCCCCATGCAGTAAAAAACAGTCTCACCTTCTGCACAAATTGTGGGTTTACTGTAATTTCTTGATCCATAGACTTTAGTTTCTCATCCAGCTCTATACATTTCAACATCTGAAAGGAGGAAAGATCATCTATTAGCTTTAGAAAGTAGTTCAGAGAATTAAAACTCGAGACACGTTGAACCATCACCTCTTGGTCTATTTTGTGGAGCATTGCAGGGTTGTTGTATTTTTCAGGGTTGTCGTGGAAGCAGACCATACCATCTTTTTGGTTAATGCTAGCGTAAATCTCACCATCTTCGATCTGAATAAAGACGGAAAATGAACAGAATTCAACACGAAACTTCAAATGATCAGAAGCAATGCTGGTAGGAAGTTTGGAAAATGTTTTCAACTTTAACTGAATAAATAAACAGAATTTTAAAAATAACTTGGTATATTTGGGATCATTTTCAAACAGCTGGTGGTTGAGAAGTTCCTGCAGGACTCCTCACTGACCAACTCACCATGTGTAAGACGTATTTCTCGGCTTCCTGGGGACCTGAAAGCTGCACTCGACTAGCCATGTCTTGCAAAGACAACGTCAGGAAGGTCTGCAGGTGTGGGACGAAAGTGAAAGTCATTTTAGACATGCTCATAACAGAATCTCTGCTAATTCAGAGAACTATGAAGGTCCAGTTAAAAGTGGGCTGGTGGGAGTTAGGAAAACTGCACAAGCACAACTATCTGCAAATCTCAATGAACGGAAGACATTAGGAAGAGAGGAACAAGATTCTTCCAGGATGATGTGAGAAACTGATACAGACTCACAGAAATAAATATTAAAGGTTGGATGAGCAGCTGAAAAACTGGATGCACCTGTTTTTTCTTTTTACCATCTCAATCTAAACACCCAGTAAACAACAAGCATTTCTACTGAACTTTATGGTATTAATAAGACACTTCTGTAAAAACTTTATGAACATGCTGTTTGTGGAAATGATACAAAAAACTACACGGCATATTGTTGTTGTTATTTAAAAAACAGCTTGGGGAACTTCTTCTTCTTTACTTCAACGCTAAAGTACTGAGGTATCGAGCACATGCATTCATCTGAATAACTTCATTTCTCTGTGTTTTGAAACTCCATCAACATTTTATACAGCATCCAGTGGAATTACATGGTCAATCATGCAGATTAGGTGATGATGTCACTTAGTGATTATTAGAACAGGCAATCATGACTTTTCCATCATTTCTGCATTTAAGTGAGACACCATGAATAAGAAAAAGAAGATCCACCTTCGTTAGCCTCTGGATGTTCTTCTTGTAGAGGGAGGAGAGGCACTGTTTGACCAGGCCCGTGTTGTTGTCTCGTGTGAAGGTTTCACTGTGTTTGTTGACCAAGTTGCGCAGCTCAGCTGGGTTGTTGGTGGTGTACACCTGAGCTAACTCATGATATGCGTTGCTCAGGGGCTGAGGGTAGAGGCACAGGAAAAAACAAACAAACGTTACCAACAAAATAAAACTGCAAGCAGAAACTTTCGTTTGTTTAGAAAATAACGTGATGAAACAAAAGTCAAAGTTAACCGTCAAACTTTTGTTTGTGTTTCGTTTGTTTCACCCCCGTCTGTGGATTTCAGTCTCTTTTTACAGTTGAGATTATTTCATGTTTTCTTCTTCATTTATTTTAAATAAATTGTAAGAATCAGATCAACACTCGAGAGAAAAAATATACATTAGAATGAAAGTGCTTTCTTTAAAAAAAACTGCCATTGTTGTTTTTTTTTTTGTATGAAAATAAAGTAAATTTGATCACCGATGGTGGAATGACCTACCAAACTCGGTCCAATCCTCAGAGTCTGCAGCTACTTTTAAGAGCAGACTTAAGACTCACCTCTTTAAAGAACACTTTCAGTCTTAATGTAGGAGTAATTTATGATTTATGATATCGATTTGAGAATTTATCTCTCACAAAAAAAAAAAAAAAAAAAAAAAAAAATT
>SSNP01000222.1:130735-157080 GCA_006937955.1 Pachypanchax playfairii | reverse complement strand
AAAAAAAAAAAAAAAAAAAAAAAAAAATTGATACACTTGATGTATCAGCGTCGGAATTAAACTGGACTCCAAACAGTCCGCCTCCTTATATTTTTTTCCTTCTCTTTGAATTCTTGCTTGTATGTTCTCTCAATGTAAGTCGCTTTGGATAAAAGCGTCTGCTAAATGACAGTAGTAGTAGTAGTAGTGATCAAATTGAGAAGTCGAGAGGAGACTGAACAGAAGAGGGCACGTGATTTAGAGAAATTCAAAGAATGAGAAAATACAGAACAAAACAGGGACCGAGTGTTTCTGCTCGGATTGGGTTTAAAAATTCCAGGATGCTCAGAGACATTCTGCAGTGTGGAAGTGAATAATCTGATTAATAAAACACGTGTTCTGATGAAACTCTGACCTCCAGAACCAGAAATTTTTACTTTGGTCCATTCATCAAAGTAAATAAACTATAAAACAGAAAACTCCAACACACGCTGAATCATTCTGAACTTTGACCTTTTTCTGGGTTAAAGGTTAGTTTCTGTAACTGTACCTTGATGAACCTCCCTACGATTTGTGAGGTGTATTTGGGCAGCTGTTGCACTTTGCCGTGAAGAATGAGCGACACCAGGATGTATTTCTTATAAGCTTCCAGCATGATGTGGCTCACTGCCATGGCTGGAGTGGTTATTGCCTGTCAAAAGAAAACTACACATTAATAATAAATAATAATAACTGACATATTTTTGATCCCATTAGGGTAAGTATAACCCACGCCTGGGGAACAGCCAGAGCTGCCATCTATACAGCACCAAAATTTTGGGGTTTAGTAACTTGCTTCAAGACGTTTTGACATGCTGCCTGTCAGGAACTGGGATCGAACCATTCTCCTCACCATCAGTGAACGACCTCCGTCCCCATCAGGCCATTGTAATACCAACATATGGGTTAACAACAGGGTTCTAACACTAATTCTATTTTTAAATTTCAGGCTCAAATTGTCAGATTTTTTCTGTCTTTTTTCACATCTGGATATGAACGTTTAATGGAGGAAAAAAGTGAATTTACAGGAATTATTTGGAGTTTTATTTTCTACTTTATTTTATTTAACCTTTATTTATCCAGGCATGACAGATTAAGAATGATATTCTTATTTACAACTGTGGCCTGGCACATTCCAACATTGAAAAAATTGTATATTTATTTAAAGTTTTAGCAGCAAATTGCACTCCTGATACCAAATAATACTCTGCGTGTTTCAGCAATTTCTTTTTAGGAACTCTATTATTATTTATAAAAAAGAAGCTGGAAGAGAGAAGGAATAAACATCTTTATATAATCTATTTTCTATATATATCCAGATCTGAACAAGACAAAATAAAATTCTATACTTTTCAAAACAGTGTAGGAGCCTGTAACAAGAACTCAGATGGCTTCGAGCAAAAACTTCTGGTTACATTTGGAATGAAGCTGCAATCAAACAAAAGTTACCTGTTCATAAAAATACAGTGCTCTTTCAAAGTTTTTGAGGCCCGTGTAGATCATGCCACCATAGTAGTAGTAACATAAAAAGTGCTTTGCGTCATAGGCTCCATTCTCTTTGCAGATGTCCATCATGTCCACCTCCAAGAAGGGCAGGGCAGGCTTGAAACACTTCGCTAACAAGCACAACTATAAAAGAATAAGAAGGCACACTGAGTGGGTCAGACGTGAAAGGATCAACATCTGTATTTAGCAGACAGAGTCTGAAAGTCTCACCTGACACAGGTCTGCATGAACTGAGGTAAGCTGGTTTGTGTTCATCTGCATTTTGTCTATTGCCTGTTTTAGTATGACGACACCCCTCAATGGCTGTCAGAGGAAGAGAAAGTCACAGTTATTCTGCTGCAGCCCGCCTGAGTCATCCAAACAAACTGAAAGCAACTAGGTCACGCTTTAAAATTCATTCAAATATTTAGCTCAGGAGGGAAAAAGGAAAAGCGTGTCCTAAAACACAGCTCTGTATAAATGATGGAAAGACTTGTGTGAGAGTTACTTGAGAAGGAACTGATGAAAATCAGAATAAAAATCAACTCTCACGAGGAGATTTTACAGGAAGCTGAAAACTAAATCTAAAGATAGTTTCACTCACACAAAACTCCAGAGTCAGGACAAAATGTGCATGACGGGCTTGTTGAAAACACAAACTTCAAACAGATCAACTCTGATCAGCACCGTGACAGGAAGTGGGTTTTCTACCAAACATCAGAGGTCGGTGCAAACTGAGTTACTCATTTAAAATGGCTTTAGACTTTACATATGCATGTGACAGAACTTGCTCTGCATATTGTAGATACTGAGCAGCTGTTCTTCAAAGAGAGATGAAAGTCTAAAGACTCCACTGCTTTGAGAGAAACCCACAGTCTGTCAAAGAACATACGCTCCTCTAAACAACATCTGTCCATTAGGAGAAGGAGAATAAACCCTACAGAACTTCACCTGTTTCCGCTCTACAAGGGCATTTGTCAACTGGTGACAGAGACCAGCAACTGCAAGAGACAAAAAAAGAACATGTTTGATCAACATTTTAATATGCAGATAGTTACCTAGTATTCAATGAGTATTATTTTAGACTTCTTCCAACTTTTTCTAGTTTTCCAGTAACAAAGTTAAACAAGCACAATAAATAATTTTTTCTAAAAAGACATTAAAACTTTGTTTTTCTTTATGTCTAATTACGCTTGATCTTTAAAGTTCTCATCATATACCAGTGAAACAGTAAGCTGTATATTAAATTGGGACGAACATTCTTAAAAAACTCCTACTGAGAGACAACTGTATATAACAAAAAGCCACAACAGCAATGGGAAACAAGTGCAGAAAGGAGTGAGAAGAATTCACCTCGTAAACAAACAGAAACAAGTCAAGATGGCAGCTTATGCAACGTACAGACAGCAGGCACCATAAAAACAAGCTTCCTTCACCTCTAAGAGCGAGTAGATGGTCATTGAGAACTTACAAGTGTCTGTTGCATATCTAATGTGCTCCCCGTTGCAGGTACTGATGAAAAGCTGAACTTGGGAGAAGAGTGTCTCAAAGTCTGGGATGTTTGGCATGGAGAATTTTACAAATCTGAAGAAATAAATGAAAAGACTATTAGTTATTTCTCTTGATGCAATAACTCAATGCATTTACTTTTTATAAGGCCACAAAATCTGCATAAAATTAAGAAAAAAAAGCTAAAAAACACATAGATTATAGGGTATTTGTTTATGTTTTATTGTACTCTTAAATGTTGCTTGTATTAGTGCAAGTTTATAAATGATATTCACACCTTTTATGTAAACCCTAATTTCTCTTTTGCTATTATTATGCTAATCAGCTGTATATGCAACAGGTCATCTTTCATTGCTTTATGGTTATATCAGATTTCTTATGCCGTGAGTCACATTAATAAGAGACCAGACAGAGAACAGGTGGAAGAAGACACTTACAGCACAGCCAGCACACCGAGGGAGTGCTCCTGGATGTCCAGAGCCCCCAGCACCGTGTCCAGATGGGACAGATTTTTGGCCAGCAGCTCCCCGCTCTTGTTGATCAACTCACACAGCTGAGTCATCTGACCTGCAAAGGGGGTGGCAACAAAACAGGTGAGAACAGGTGAACCACACTGGACACTTTAGGTCTTTGGAAAATCAGATCTGGAATCTCCAAATTTTTATATCAGTGTAAATCAAACTGGAGACGCAGCATTTAATATTGCATATACAAGTTTGAAGGTCAGTCAGCTGTTTCATCATTACAGCTAAGATCAGGTTTCAGAGAATTTTAATTTTAAGTATGATGTAACATTTAATTCACTCACCTAACTAATGAAAGACCCGCGCATGCAAATACAAATATTATTAACACATATAGGACAGAAATAAACTCAGAAATCTGTTAATAATCAACGCCCTGTGCGGTATTTCAGTACAAATCGCTCGGTCTAATGCCTCCTCAAGGCCTTGCACAAGGAGTAAGGCAAAACGGATTGACAGACGACTTTGAGCCAATGAGAACCATGATTTTCGTCTTGCAGCCAATCATGGTGGACCTGGGCGGGACTACCGGTAGGCAGAACACAGAAATTATTTTCCAGATCAAAAACTAAAAGTACAATTTTGGCATTTTGATTAATGTATTGTACAGTTTGCGGTTATCCTTAGACTTCCCGTGTACAAGCGCACGTTATGATAACAGTTTACAGAACTCTTGTGATGTTTGGAAGTCATTTTAATAGTGTGTTTACATGATAAAGCAAAAAAGAGGCTCTGGCCAGTTGGCTCCCAAGCTATCGGCAAGGCATTGAGTAGCATAAGCTAGCTAACTAGCTAATACTTCCCATTATGAAGAGTTCAACAGTCTTACCTTGAGCGGAGAGCTGCCGCACATTATTCACAAATTGCTCCAAGGCTGAAGCCATTATTTCCCGGGTCCAAAGTGAAGATAATTTGCACTGTTTTTCATTCAAACGTCAGAAACAACTCGATCCGGACTGAGACAGGGGGCCACTCAGCCGCCACTGGTGTGAAGCTATCGCGAGAACAGATCGGCACAGCCCTCAACGAGATCTACGAACTGCCGTTTTGTTTCTTAAAGGTGCAGACACACAATTGGCTTATGATATTTCAAACTTGTTCCACTTTCTGTTGAATGGAAATATTTCTTTTTTGTCCTCTTTTGTTTGACGCAGTAATGTACTTACGTACAACAGCCATCAAGTAAAGATCCCAGAGCTGCTTTTTAAACTAGTGCCTATTTACAAATATTTTTTGTAATGCATACGCTCATGAGCATATCATAAATTAAAGGGAGCTGTTCCTTTCCACTGTCTCCAGTTTGTGCTGCTCAAATGGAGGATTGTGTTGAATTGATGATTCAACCGAATCAGCTGGTTCTTTAGAGAGGATTTTTTTTACCCATTAACTGTTTTTTATACATATAATAGATGTGGAAACGATTATACAGGTTAGAAATATTATTTTACTAAAAACAAATGAGAAATGACCCATAAGTTTAAATAAAATCTCTCTCTTTTTTCAAAAAACGTTGTAGTACAGTTTGTTCATCTAGGTCACAATTGGTGTTATTTTGCTGTGCGCACAAACATTTAGGTTTACGGTATTGACTTGTAGGAGCTGGACTTCGTTTCAGCGAAGAAAAACAATTAAACACAACAATAATAAAACCCCACAGAAAAACTATATTACCTTCACTTTTTAAACTAATGTCAAATGAAAAGCCTATATTTCAAAGGGTTTATTTAATTTTGAACTGAGGTTTTCATCCATCACATATTGTCTTCATTGTGTTAAATTCCACTGGTAGTAAATGTAAAAAGGAAAATTTTACATTGGCTAATCATTACCCACAACTTGTGTCTCATAAAACTTGTAATATCACCTATATTTTCAAAACATATCTTATTTAAAACAAACTTTGTATTTCTGCAGAAGTCTTTCACATCAAATGTTTAGCTCCACCATGTCACTTACAAAACATGAGCTGGATCTGGTGTTCAGTTTGAAAATGAAAGCCTATTGAAAAATATAGTATCACTTATAATTTTCACTAGTTTTAGATTTATATTAAACTAAAACCCACAAAGTAAACAGAGTCTTCAAATATTACTCAGTAACAGCTAGAGTTGGTGTTGCGTTTCAAAATAAAAGCCTTTTGAATTGCCATACATCGTTTCTGCAGGCCACCCAACTTAAATATTAAAGTTCTAATAATATCAAACTGTCCTTTCAAAACGTTTATAATAACTAAGTTATTCTTGTTAGGCTTGATGGGAAGAATCCAGGTTGCCATCATAGCTGAACCCTCAGTCAAAAATGTTGAAGGTTTAACTTTAATGAATATTTTTGATTATCCAGTTATAATTTTTTTTTTTTTTTTTCTAAGAATCCTGGGTTTAGGAGCACCAGGACACCTGGCGGTCACTGAATTGACACCAGGCTCTGATGAGAAGAGATACCTGAAGTCTATTTAGAGATTATGTTTTTGCTGAACGTAGATTCAAATCCATTGGTAAACCCTCTGTGTGGGGAGAACATGTTTTTTTCTGGTCAGGGTTCCAAGCTCAGGAGTGCCAAGTCTTTCTGTGGTCACTGAGCTGAAAACAGGAGACAGATATACCTGCAGCAGGTTCTTCAGAGCTGATTTATGCAACTGGTTTCTCAGTAGCTTTGAATATTTTAAATAATGAGGAAAACAATTTCTCTTCACACCTTGCAGACACTGTAGTAAAGGAGCTTTATTTTGATGCTAACAAACACTGATTACTGTAGAAAAGAGGAGTAAATAATGATCCAGTACAGCCTGGAGTAAACTGAAATATTTGAAGACACGCTTTCACTGATTGCAAGCACAAAACAAATTTTGTAAAGTAACAAGAATCGATTAAGGATTAGATCAAAACACGTTGTTTCATCTCACAAAATACTTGAAATGAAGATCACTGTGGTTTAAAGAGTGTGGCCCTAAACTTAAACACTCAAAAGTTCCAAAATGCCACACTAAAACTATTAAAACCCAAATTATTGCTTCGGCATTAAAAACACACTGGCTATTTCCTGGTTGCGCACAGATAAATGTTTTATAATTACGATTCTGTTTGGCATCTTGTTGAAATTACAGTAAGTCCATGAAAAATCCCTGACAAGCATCTCAGGCTTGTGACTTGCTGCGACTACAATCGAGTTAAGTCAGTTGAAATCACGTTGCTTTCTGAGAGTAAAGTTTTAGAAGGATTTGAGCATTTCTCCATTTATTTTGTTAACAAAATCATTTGAAATTATGTATATGTCATATCTTATTATATAAATATGTATAGAGGTAGATTATCATATACATGATATGCCTATTGATTTGTTTTCAACAGTAGATTGTTTTAATAAAATAAAATTTACACTAACAGGTCAACACTAATGAGTTCTAGAATTTATTACAAAACAAAGTCTCCTTGATTGCCTTTTACAGGAATATATTCTTTATATTGATTTTATTTATCATGCAATCTTGAAATACAGACTTTAGGTCTTGCTGTTGTTGGTCCGATTAAGAAACTTTTATTGTGAAATCAGTTTGTGCATGAAACTACCGTAATACCGCATGTCACGCGCACAATTAAACACGAGGTTTGTCCGCAGTGTTCCAGCAGCAGTAGAATCTACTGCCGCTTTCAGTCCACAGTTCATCAGTATCTGACACGGATACGTTAGAATGATTATGGGCAGTTAATACACACTGATAAACTCCTGTCAGTTCACTGATTAACGGAATGTCATATTTAAAATTCTACTTTTGTTGATGCTAGCCCGTCAGCTAGCTACCGGCAGTTAGCTCAGCTGTACAGTGCTACAACTTTATCAACAAAACATAAATAAACAACAACGGCAAGTCACTGTCACAGCTTTGACATCGGCATTATTTGAACAAGTGTTTGACTCCCATGCGGACTTCTGTCGACTTTTTCCACTCGCCGTTTGGAGAGGTCGGTTTGTCGGATGTTACCGTTCACCGCGCGCCTCCTCGGAAGGGGGAGACCGTCGCTCCCTGATCCGTTTAAGCGGATTTGCATAAACATGTCGTCCGTCTCTGCTTCGGGTAAGAGACTGCGGGTTTTGGTTGACATGGACGGGGTGTTGGCAGACTTCGAGGGGGGGTTCCTGAAGAAATATCGGGCCAAGTTCCCCGACGAGCCCTTCATCACCCTGGACGACAGGAGGGGCTTCTGGGTGTCACCTCAGTACGGACAGCTGAGAAGCGACCTGTGTGTAAGTAGAGTCACATTCACTGTTTAATTTACCTAGATGTAAAACACCTGTTAGTATGTCAGGAGACAGAAACATTACATGTGATTAATCATGTGATTAACATATGTGAACCGCTTTTTAGACTGATTCTTTGAGTTCATTGTGTTAATGTTGCAAGTCTTTGATCTGAATAATCTAAGGTCATGACCTTTGACCTCATTGTCCACTGATATCTACATGTCCTGGACAAAAGTCTTAAGCCATGCAAAAACTTGAAAAGCAGCCAGTGAAACTCTGAAAGATCATTGCTTAAGTTTTTAAAAAGAAAATTGATCTATTTGGAAACAAGAGGTTTCTGAACTGTTTTGCTCAGAACAGGAACAGCTTGTTGATATGAAATGTAACCTTTGTACTTTCCTATGTATCAACATACACGTCGGAGTATGTTGACTGTAAGCTGTGTGTGTGTTTTGATACTAGGAGAAAGCTGTCAGTATCTGGGAATCTAAAGGCTTCTTCATGGACCTGGAGCCTCTGCCTGGAGGAGTGGAGGCGGTTAAAGAGATGGCCAAGATGGATGAGTAAGTCTGGAAGATGCATCGCATTCGTTGGGTATATAAGAACAAATTTGGCTCCTGCTGACGCAGCACGGGCTTCCTGAGCAGCATGACCGGACGCTGTGCGGGCAAACATGCAGAGATTCTCTCTGGCGTGAGTGAGGCGTCGTAAGCAGCTTGAGCAATTATAACACGTGAAACCGTGTAATAATATAATAATAAAACAAGCAGCATTTTGGGTGAACAGGTGGAGAAGGATCACTTTCCACAGAAATGTGTGTTTTGTTTTGGTTGTTATTTTTTATTTATTTTATTTTTTTAATTTTGCTTGGCAGAAATGCCACAAAAACACCAGTGAAACAGTGTCGCGCACCAGTTAGACACAAACCCAGAACTGGTCATCACAGGTTGGGTCGTCCAGGTGAGGATGTATGTGGCCAGTCTCATTTAAAAAGGTGGTCTGTACCTACCTGGGCCACCCTTCAGGACACGCCTCAGAGGATTCATCATAAAATAAACCCCAAAATAATCTCCTGTTTAAAGGAGAGTGGATCTGAATCTCAGTTGAGACTTTTGAGACTTTATAAAAACTGTGAAAATGTTTGTTTTTCTCAAAACGTTTGTCTGCTGCTGCAACAGGTGGGTGCAGTTTTATTGTTTGGCCACTAGAGGGCAGCAGAACCAAGGATAAACAGATTGTGGCCACTAACATTCCCATCTGAGATTTGTATTGAATTCTGAATGATTTTCTCAGGGTTATAACAACCCTGTAGTTTTCCATGTCTACTCCCTGGACCCTGTTCTGTTATTGGTCAGTTTTTACAGTTTTAGGCCTTTGAAAATCCCACTCATTCTGTTTGGTTTGTTGAAAAGCATCATCATCTGTTCCAGCCTGCATCTAAAGACGTAACACCTACATTAATATTTCAGTGGAAGGCGGCTGTGATGAACATTTCTGGGAGCATTTTTCACAGGCATTGCAGCCAGTATGGTCACGTCTAAAAATAGTTCTGATGGTAAGACGTTATGTGCTCACATTTCTAATGGGTACAAACGTGTTTATATCGCAGATATCATGTTTTTATTAGAGCTATCGATCATGTTTTTCACTGAATTCTTCTTTATTGGGATCACCTGTTCCCATCATGTTATTATTTCCAGAAACTGAGCCCTTGTGGGTGTCGCCCAGCTGGAGTATAAAATGAATGAGCCTGTGTTTGTATTTTTTCCACTCAGCTCTTGTTGTTTTCCTTTCTCCCCGCAGCACAGATGTCTTTATTTGCACCAGCCCTATTAAACATTACAAACACTGCCCATATGAGAAGGTGAGCCTGATGCCGATCAATGAAGTGGAATCTTTCCCTTGAAAAATCGTTAATGTGGTAAATTGTTTTCTGATAGATCTTATCCGATGTGTGTTTTCCAGTATGCCTGGGTGGAGAAGCATTTGGGCCACGACTTTCTGGAGCAGGTCATTCTGACCAGAGACAAAACCCTGATTGCTGGGGACATCCTGATAGATGACAAGCCTGATATTCACGGTGGGCTCGAACTCACTTCATGTTTCAATGGGATTAATTCAGAGTTTTATATTGATGAATAACTCCGTTTTGTGTTTTCATTATTTTGGCTATAGGCCAGCTGCCAGTTTTGCTTGTGTCTGGGGTAAGATCATTTTAGGTGGACCCCCTGCAGCTCTGGAGCCACATGTGGCTCTTCAGACCCTCTGAAGTGGCTCTTGAGTAACAACAGGAGATCAAAATTTATTTTGACACTTGCACATGAACTTTCTGCAGCAGAATGACGCTAATATTCCAAACAGGTTGTTCTCCCTGTGTGAACTGATTTTTGGCTGATTTTCCACTTTAGTATCTCGTCTCAACAACAGTGGCTTGTAAGATAGGAAGTCTGCACCCTCATCTGAAAACAACCCAACACAACATTGCACCTGAATACACCACAAAATTCCTTAAACTGTCACTTGTCTTTTGGACAGATGAGACCAATGTAGAGATGTTTACCCATAATGCACAGCACTGTGTTTGATGTGAGGCACGGTGGTGGAAGTCAGATGATCTGGGCACCTGACGCCAACATGAACTCTTCTGTAAACCAAAATACACACACACAGTGCCCGGGGGGGCAGTTGCAGGGTTCAGTATCTTGCCCAAGGATACTTGGCACCGGGGATCGAACCCCCCATCTTTCGAACGTAGGGCGATCGCCCTTTTGCTAGACTACTCCACCCGCCGCCTGCAGGTTTAATAGGAGCTAAACTCCAAAACACGTCCAAATACCAAACCCTAAAGCTACATTCAGGTGTTCTGGGATCTCACTGCAACAACACACAACATGTATAAATATAAGAACGTAAACAGCACACAGCCAATAAAAAATATGTTGATATTTATATGTCATGTTCAGTTTGACTGCACAAACATCTTCAGGACTTTCTTGTAGCTCATGTAACATCTTAAACAGCGTGTGTGCTGATGGTTCTCCATATGCTCCTTTATAATTTAACATCTTTTCATGTGTTCGGATCAGGCGTGGAGGCTAAACCATCCTGGGAACACATCCTGTTCACCGCCTGCCACAACAAGCATCTGTCCATCAGCCCGTCCCAGAGACGACTCCTGTCCTGGTCGGACGACTGGCGAGCGATCCTGGACAGCAAAAGGCTGTGAGGAGCTCCACGAGCCTCGGCAGCAACCCGGTTAGCAGATTGTCTCGGATCTGGGAGGCAGTGATGTGAACGGGTTATTCATTCTTGCTGTTCTGAGGGAAGGAAGATTCACCCCTTCAGTAGTTTTAACCACAAGGGGGCAGTGTGACACAGTGTGAAGTCGCCCTGACAGCTACTCTTCTTCTAACACTTTCATGACTGCAGAATATTTGCACAATGAGTTTAAAAACATGGATTGATTAAAACACATTACTAACTCTTAAATGTGGATGTTTCAGTTAAAACTAAGCTTTTTATTATTTTTGGTCGTCCTCGTCACAGAAGGCCAGTTGCATAAATGTGTTGGTGCACTGTGATTCAACATCAGGCCGCTCTGCCTCATGAACACAAACAAAAATAACCTCACAGGGTTGGAGGTGCTGGATATTTTCTGCACACAAATGTGACGTAGACTTCTACACACGGTAGCTGTTTACACTCGGTATCATTTACACGTACGTTCTTCAAACCTCACTGTAACATTTACGCACATGAAACATTACAGGGCAGTTTGTTCTGGTTTTACAGATTTAAAATGGCTACTTTGGTGCTTTTTTTTTATTGTATTTTCCTCAATATTTTAAGAATCTATGCATCTTATTTAATACACTGAGAAAAAACATACAACACATGCATGTTGCCAAAAACACTTACAACGTAGAATAAATTAATCACTAATCAATGTGCTAAATGTGTATATATGGGTTGAATTTAGAACCCACGTTAGATCCACAGATATTCCTCATTACTTTCTAAAAGTAGCTTTATTGAAATAATTTCTGGTTAAATGTGACTGATGAAATTTGCTGTTGATTTGTATGTATTTATTTTAGCTAAAGGTTTCTGATTTGAATAAAATTCAGAGTTCTCAGTTGGAAGTGTGTCATTGTCTTTGTCATGTTAGTGTTTGTGCTTTCGGAGCGAAGGGTTTTCCTGTTTTCTGTTTCATGATCTACAGAGAAGCAGACGTGGAGGTTTCTGAGTTTAGGAACAAATCCACTTGATGTTGAACTTGTTGTGGAAGATGTTTTCAGGGTTTTACGTTATTTATCTGGATGAATGCAATAATCAAAACATGTCTGTCTCTTTTAGATTTTATCTTCTTCTTTTAAACAATTACACTTTAAAAAACATCTTATTGATTTAATTGAAATCTGATCGTTGTGACAGATGTTTGGAAACTCACCCCCCCCCCTCAGGGTTTGACATCCTGGGTCTTTTTGTTTCTGTTGGTGTAATTTCCTTCCTGATGATCATATCTGTTCAGACAACATGAAGCACCAGATTCATGTGAGCAGTATTCCAGGTTGGACTTTCCATTTTATCAAACCACCAGGATTCATTTCGTTTACTCTTCACATTTTGCTGTTAATCCCTTGAGCTTGTTCCAAAACATTCTCACTACAGATTTTGAAGTAGAGAATGAAAACTTGGAGCATCGTGTTATTAAATAAAGACACACTGAACTGAGGAGTTATTTACATGAATGAAGCTGGACCAGGGGTCTAAGCGAAGATCCCATTCCCAGACGCAACCTGGACACTGGAGACGTGGAACTGAACGTCACCACCTGCATACAGTCGTGCTTTTTAAGCATCAAATAACTGAATCAACAGCTGAAAAAGTTGGAAAACGTCCGGGATATTTACATGGTGGGGGATTTCAAACTGAAACCAGGTGTGTAGCTCTGTGAATGTTTGGAGCAGCTGCTCACACATGAACATATAACAGTATAACTGCTCACTGCTGCTCCTGAAGTCTATTTACAATCACAAGTTAACCTGTTCTGGGAAAACATCCTCGTGCACCTGCACAGCTGTATCTCACAGAAATATAAAACCGTCTCAAGCTGGACGAGATGTAAACTTACATTGTTTAACTGTGGACTGGAGTTACAGAGACCTGAGCAACACGTTCTGTTTCGTATTAATAAAACTGATTTCAGCAACAGAAATGTTTTGACCTTAAAATGATGCAGATTAAGTAAATTATTTGTGGATTCTCCTTGAATGGAGTGCAGAACCCCGAACAGGATGTCTTTTGCAACAAAAACTGCACATATTGAACTCCAGTATGGACGATCTGCATGAAGAAAACGCTGGAGTAAAAATATTAATAAGCTAAAACAAAGATTAAAGAAGCCAAAGCAACAATAAAACAGATAAAAGCAGTGAAAATACATCGAAATGTGCCAATGAAAATGTATATTGTCAGGATATTTTAATACCCCTAAGTTAAAGCAGTACTTAGGAGCTTTCAGTTTAGGTTTATTTTGGCGGCGCCACTGGACAAAAGCGGTATTATTTTACGTGAACGAAGCCTGCATTTCCCATGAGCACCAGCGCGTAGCGTCGTAAAATCCAGATACCCCGTCCGCCAGCAGTTGGATTGAACTACATTACATTTCGGTTTCCAGTGGCTGAGTGAATGAACTGTCAACCTGGTGGCCAGTTATTACTTCCATGCAAATTTCCGAAAGCTGGCATTAGCATTTTGATTTGAGAATAGAAAGATACTTACTAGTCCAGCAGGAACAGCCACGGCAGCATCAGTCGGAAATCCCTCCTCGACTTTGAGTTCACGCCAGCGAGTGAAAGCCGGGCCTATGTTGATTCTTGACTGTCCTTTTATCCGGTTACTCTCCCTTTTTCTTTTTTTTGTCTCCTCAGACAAAACTTTTCATTTTTTCAGGGCTTCTGCCATGTTAGCTGCAGTTGCGCGTAACAGGTCGCATCGAGTTCCGTGTTTATGACGAATGGGGAAAGGGGAAGTGACATATGCCAAAAAGCAGCCTATCCATTGGTAGTTTTTTGTGTGGCAGGATTCCCACCATCCTCCTCAAAGTTGTTTAGTGCCAGTGAAAGCGATACAGACCCCCTCAAGCCATGACAGAGGTGTCATTCAACTTGTTGTAAGTCGCCATATAATCACAGAAGTTATGAAACTATTTCATGAAGGTTGAAAAGTTACTTAGTGTTGGTTTAAATAACTATCAAAAAGACCATCAGTCAGACACAGAGGTATGGTTTCAATGAGCTTTGCAAAGGAGAACGCCCAACCAAGGTGTTGAGACGATTCTGATGTGTTCACTTTTGCTTTGCCTTTTTATTCACAAAGACACCTCCCATCTGGATGGAGCAAGGAAGGGAAACAAATGTGGGTCAGATAATGAAGTCAGAGTGGAATAAACAAACACATCATTAGATGGACAACAGTCACAGGTCATAAACCAACTGGTTTCCAAGATAAACACAGACGTGTTGATTCAGGCCAGGTCTCTTTCAGTTCACTTACTCCTGCAGCATGACCTTTGACTTTTTACCAACATCGTAAAACCTTAAAACCTCCAACATATATAAAATAAAAATAGAATCGAAACTTTAAGGAAAACGAATAAAAATACGAAAAATATAATAAAATGTCATAATCTATAAGTTAAAAAAGTCTAGAGCCTCTTAAAAAGATCAACAGTCTCTGCAGCCTTTATGTTACAGCATGTTTATGATCCTTTATGTTGCATCAGTTTTACATGAAACTGTTATTTACATAGAATTCAATAGTTATCTGTGAGTTCAGGCAGCAGTATCAACAGTAATAACAGTGTAATATAAAACCTGCAGTGATGTGAAGCCTTATAAATTACTGTTACGAGATTCTTGAGACAGGAATTAAGATGCTAGCAATCCAGTTAGCCTTTAGCTCGTCAAGCAGGTCAGAACTAATTTCTGTTTCCCCAAACAGGTTATTGGAAAAGCTGTTCAGAATGAGTAAGACATCAATTGTTAATAATCTTTCCACAAAACCTGCTTCAATAAATCTGAACCATGTGTTAAAAGGCAGGAATTTAAAGCTGAATGTAACATCCCAACAGAAAGGACCAGCTCACCTGGTGAGATTTACCTGAGAATGATCAACAACACTCTACTTGCCTTTTGCTTCTTAAGACAGAGAGACCTAATCACTGCACGGTGGGCTGACATAATTGGAGGATTTATTAATGATCATAAATCAGACCTTCTAATAGATCACTTGAGGATGCTTCACTGGAAAGTCTCTGCTGACTTCCACCAGCTGCTGTTTATTGGATCTTCCTGTTGACTAAAATGTTCTATTTTTACACTGCTGCAAAGAATTTTGCTGAAAATCCAGAAACATTAGACTGATTTCGAAACTCTTTTGAAAAGAACAAGATCACAAATACAGATGCTGCTACTCCACATCAAAACAAATCAACTGAGGTTGTTCTGATAGCTGGTAAAATCCCCCTGATTGAGTCCCTTTGAGGGGCTATGACCTTTACCAATTCTGAACTGGGATGGATGGTCGGATGGATGGATGGATTGATGGACGGATGATGGACGGATGGATGGACGGATGGACGGATGGATGGACGGATGATGGACGGATGGATGGATGGATGGATGGATGGACGGATGATGGACGGATGGATGGACGGATGGACGGATGGATGGACGGATGATGGACGGATGGATGGATGGATGGACGGATGGATGGATGGATGGATGGATGGATGGATGGATGGATGGATGGATGGATGGATGGATGGATGGATGGATGGATGGATGGATGGATGGATGGATGGATGGATGGATGGATGGATGGATGGATGGATGGATGGACAGACGGACGGATGGATGGATGGATGGATGGATGGATGGATGGATGGATGGATGGATGGATGGATGGATGGATGGATGGATGGATGGATGGATGGACGGACGGACGGGCGGGCGGACGGACGGACGGATGGATGGACGGACGGAAGAATACAGATGGATGGATGGATGGATGGATGGATGGATGGATGGATGGATGGATGGATGGATGGATGGATGGATGGATGGATGGATGGATGGATGGATGGATGGATGGATGGATGGACAGACGGACGGACGGACAGACGGACGGACAGATGAATGATGGATGGATGGACGGACGCACGGACGGACTGATGAATGATGGATGGATGGATGGATGGATGGATGGATGGATGGATGGATGGATGGATGGATGGATGGATAGATAGATAGATAGATAGATAGATAGATAGATAGATAGATAGATAGATAGATAGATAGATAGATAGATAGATAGATAGATAGATAGATAGATAGATAGATAGATAGATAGATAGATAGATAACACATGACTTTGCATTCACGTGCATTTGATCCCTGTGCATGTAAACTGTTACAGATGCTGGATGTCTGATTCAGTGGTTAGCTTGTTTTTGCCAGAGCCAAACAGAGTTATTCATCCAACAGGAGCGTTATAGCCCAGTCTGTTGTTCTGGTTTATCGTCATCTGTCCGTCAACTTTCCATCTGTGTGTAATAACAGTACGTTGTGTTTTTTGCTGAGCTCGTGTTATGAAAGGAAGTCAAACACTAAAAGCAATTACTGTAAAAATACACAACTGCCCTCAGCAGCACTAGAAAAGCAGAAGCTAGGATGGTTTAATGAATGTGTTCTAGTTTGAAGTGCAGCAACTGTTTCAGATATTCACAGGAAACATATAAAACCTCTCTCATGAAGCTGTTTATTCAGGTGTATAATGAAGCTGTCCTTGATGGTAACTTGTTGGGTGCCAGATGAACAGGAAGATGGATCTGAGGGGCAAATATTTCTACTGTCATCAGGAAGTGTCACGGTGTGAACTTTATCGTGTCGGCTGCTCATTTTATAGAGTTTACAAAAAGTATCTCACACGTCCACCAGGATTTATTAAGCTAGCTGAAACAGCAACACGTAAACTTACTGCTGCTAGAACAAATAAAAACACTTTCCTATGCATTAGCTTTTTCCCTCTTAGGGGAATGGAAACAACCTCTAAGCCATAAACTATAGTGATGGCATGTAATGCTTTGTCAACAGCCATTACTGTTGATAAAGGTGCTGTTTTTGGCAGTGCAGTATTAGTACTGTTATTGCTGGTAGCAACAAGATAATCTTAAAAAATGTTGGTAGAATAACTTCTTTTTATTTATCAAGGTTTATAAAACATTAATTTGAAGGGATTAGAGTAATATAGGAGGAGAACGTCCTCTTTTTATTCATATCTGACATTCAGTCGCACAGTGATGTCTATTTAAATGAAATGCTTGTTCTGTTGACCAGTATTAAACTAGTTAAACTAGCACTAACTCATTAGCAGAGCCAAATCTGAAAACATCTGTCATTAGAAACAGCTCGTGTTTAGATGCTAAAGTAGAAAAATGCCTCCTGGTCACCTGGTCTGTGGAGGATTATGGAGTCCCTCTGGTTCGGGAATGCTTTGAAACCCCCAGGTGGAGTAGAGGAAAACAGACGAATGCTTCTCAAGGAAGTGATGACATCATCAGCGCAAAGTTATTATAAAAAAAAAATCACTATTTCAGCCTTATAGAAAAGACTAAAATCTCTTTTCAGAGAAAAACAATAAGATCAATGAGACTTTAACTACCGAACTGGATTCTAACCACTTTATCTTTCTTATGAGGAAAATCTTACCACACATTTCAAACAGTCACTAACTGTGAATTAATCCTCTTCTGGAAATTTAATTTACTTCCAAGTAAAGCTTAATAAGATTTGAAGAACAGATTAAAAAGAATGAGCTCTGGGAAAAAAAGACTGGCATGCGGTTGAGAGATTGTCAGGAATGTGTGGCTGTAATTTTGCGTTTGCTTACACAGAAAAAAACAGGACATACTGTCAACATGTTAGCTGAAGTTGATAAGGTGTGTAACGAGTGACAGTGATTAATTTCCCATCTTCATTCAGACTGAGAGGAACATAGAAGGGAGTGTTTGTTTACATCTATCTTTGTGTACTTTTCAATTTATATTTGTGTGTGTGAGAGGTGGGAAATGAAAAATAAACCCAGGTAAATTTCCACATCTTGGCGGATCACACTGTTTCATTGCTCCATCTATCATCAGAGCTGAGATGTTGTTGATGCCTGTATTTGTTTGTAGAAGAGTTTCTTTTCACATCACAGGATGGAAATGTTTATTAGCCTGTCAAACATAAACACACGTGTTCATTTCATCCACTTTACATGTATGTAAAGTGTTTTTTTTTTTTGCAATATTTAGTAGTAGTAGTAATATTTTAATAGTAATAACATTTTACCTTCAGTGACATGCTTGAAAGAGGGTAGGCAGAAGTTCAAACTTATTTAATTTAAAGGGACTGTATCATGCTATTTTACAGTTTTCAACGTCTGGAATCGGCACATATATGATAAAACCTTACTGTTTGAGTTATATTCACTTCATTTGTCCTAAAATATAACTTGTATTCTCGAGTTATTCTGTGACCAGGAAGTAAAAACGCTCGGTTTACCTAAAACCCCGCCTCCCAAATGTGAGTCCGATTTTCTTTTCTGTTTAGAAACACTAAATAAACTTCTGTAACTCTCGCAGCCAAATGTACATTTTCGACGAGAAATTTTTAGAATGAAATACAACGAAATGGAGGTGCTAATTTTTCAGAGGACGCTCAGTGGTGAGGAGCGTCTGGAGGGAAGGACGGTCCACTCGCAACTGGATGCAATCCGACCCGGGAGATGACACCAAGACTGGGATCAGACGGGTGAAGTGAGACAGGTCATAGGCGAGGAGCGGGTTTCTGGAGGCAGCGACCGTAGTCGCTGACTGAGAGACCAGCAGCCAAGAACGAGGCGGACAGAGAGAGAGAGAGAGAGAGATCGACCGGGACAGGTCTGAGGTCTGAGGCTGGATTAATGAGGCGGATTAACTGCAGCACGGAGGCTAACAGGAGCTCGTGGCAAACGGGACGTATGACTGAGGGCTGGCAGGGTGAGTGACTGTGTCTTTTATCTAGTGGTGGGACGGGCTGCGGTGACGTGGAGCTCAGCTGTAAAGCTGGATTCATACTGACATGTGATTAGCAGGGTCGAGTTGATAAGTCTTATTAGCAGCTCATGCTAATAAAGATCAGCAGGTGGTTGAAGTGTGGGAACTCTGGGCTGTAGGTTAGACATCTGCCGTGATGAGATCCTGACTAATTGTTTCAGACTCTCGCAGCTCACCTCGTACCTACTACAGGGGCAGCAGGGATTGGTCAGGAACTTCCTGGTACGACACCGTGACGTAAAGGAGCTCAATTCAGCCGTTTTACATGAGAGAGTAAAGCAGCTGCTCAGAGCGCAGGTTTCAGCAGGATTACTCAGGAAAGCACGAATTAAGCCAAAAACCACTCTGGAGGTCTTTTAAATAAAGAAACAGCATCACAACATGGTTAAAAGCTCCAAAAAGTTGATTTTTCATGATACAGGACCTTTAAGTCTCACAAAATTTTAAACATTAATGAAAACAAAAAAAGAAAACAAAGTGCAGATTCTTACCTAATCTACAAGATAACAAAAGTACACAAAAGAAACATAAATCAAGGAGGTTCATAACAAAACAGATTTTTGATTTCACTTATCATTTAAAGTTACAGTACGTAAGAATTAGACCTTGTCGTCAAATCTGAGTCCTGCAGTTCATGTTGAAAAAAAACATCTGTTTTCAGCCCCCCCCTGATTTTTCTGTTGAGTTTCTCTTGTATTCGTTCAATTTTGGGGAATGTCTAAAGGTCTATTTGTTCAGCGTTGAGTTTTCCTAAGTGCGTTTGAACGCCCCATCACGTGTGTGGTTTACCTTCTAATGCACCTCAGCAAGCTTCAACTTTTAAATAATAGTAAATAGTAATAATAAAAGTGTTTTGGCACTTTAAGTCTGAGAGTTTATGATGATCAGACTTCAGTCTGAAATATGAATTAAACAACAATGAATAAAGTCATATCGTTACACTGGTTGATGTAAAAGACACAGAATAAATGTTTACTCTCCTTAAAATAGTTCATCTGTAAATCAGATGATAATGTATTTGTAGAATGTAAAAGAGGTCAAGTCCTTGTTTTCCTTGAAATTACAGGATTATTAATGTTTAATATGTTGTTGAATAACCTGTTTTTGTTTCAGTTGTTATTGCTGTAGCACTTCCTGTCTTTGTTCTTTGTGGTGTTTTATGTTTAAAGTTGACCTTGTTTGCTTCTTTCTAACCAAACTGCAGATCTTTTAAATGCACCAGTGCCTGTGTACTCTTGCCCAGAACAAAGTTTCCCAGGAAGGGCTCTACTTTCTGTCACAAATCACTCACTCAAGCAACACAATGTTCTTTCATTCATTTTTTCTCTGAAAGACAAACTGCTGACGGGGGAACAGGAAGACTGTAACAGGTCTAACAAACCTGAAGGAAAAAATGATTAAAAAAAAGAACTTTTGAGTCCTGGAGAGGAAGTTTTGGACACCTTCATCTACTTGCACCGGAAAAACTGTCCAATGAACATAAAAGACTAAGTCAAACCATGAGCGAATAAAGAAACATGAGCAATAAGATCTGGTGTTCCGAGGATCATATAACACACAGAAACTGGGTCAAACTCAAAAATCAATCAGACTTATTTATCTTTGTGAATTGACTATAGAGCTGACAGCTCAGCACATTATTACCACTCATTTGGTTGCAGTGAAACATGCGACCCGTGAAGTGACACTGTGATCATAGATCTATAAACATCAACGTACCAGGTCACTAATGGATGTCGTACACTGACATGGAAAGTACAAACAACTGTGTTTCCACCTTCAGCGCCATAAAGATCAGGTGTTTAGCTTCTCCAGAGTTTTAGCCTGCACCATTCTGTGAGAAGTTACAGAAAATAAAGGTAAACCCCTCAATAACCAACCTGACTGCTAGAAATGGGTTTAATTCCATTTGTTTATTAAACATTCAAATAATTAACTTGCTCTCCAACATGCTTCCTGATGTTTTGCAGGAAGGTTCTGTAGAACGACTGAATTCAGTGAATATTTTACCTGTTGCTGATGGATCTGTGAATGACCTTAGCTTGAAGAAACAGAGAATAGTTCTGGTTTGCTTGACTAGCCATTATTTAAAGAGCCCATTTCATACAGATTTCAGGACTTTGTGGTTATTTCTTAAGTATTAACCAGTAATATTAAACATTTTATATCTAAAAAACGTCAGGAAACACTGATTAACAGACCTTTCAATCTGTCTGCATTAAAATTCGTGTGGTTTCGGCTCCTTCCGTCAGGCTGCTTCATCAGCAGCTCGTTCATATTCATTATTCAAATTTGCTGGACTCTGATTGGCTAACAAACTAGCCTATGAGAGCAAAGAATACTGTTTCCTGCCCCGCTGCACATGGTAACGTCAGACGTCGTGTCTTCCTGTTTGCTACGTCTTATGCTAACAGTTTTTAGCTAGCAGCATGCTAGGTGTGGTTTAACCTGCGGTAGCTGATGAATACTAACAAACAAAGGAGTTGTGATGTAACAGATACAGGCCGTTAGAACTCGGGTTTTATCACCACCTGCGTAGTTTGAGAGATTAAAACTGAAAGAGAAGTTGTTGACCTGTTTTCACCCACTATGAAGGTAAGAACACCTGTGGAGCTAAAATATTCAACAGAAACCTCAGAAACACTGTTTTTAATGGAAGGGACTCTTTAATAGGTTTAAAAGGATAGACGACCCAGTGTGGACTCTTTATGTTTGTGGTCCAAGAAGAAGAAAATGTTGTCCACATTAACTGCTTATGAGACTGAAGTTGTTTAATTCAATTTGAAACTGGTCTAACTTTAACTAGCTGTTAACTTGGCTGACTGGAGTTAATCTCTATTTCTCCAAACGTAGATCATTCAACATATTAATTATTCATACTGTCATGATTACTGTGTGTAGCAGGAGAAGGTTGGACCCAAGTGTAGGACAAACTTGTTGTACACAAAAGGTAAAATAGCAATGGGTTTAATAAAGAACAAAAAGGAGCGCTGACGGGTCAGCAAACTTACAGAGTAGAAGACCGGATGGGACGGGGAAGGATCGGTTCACACATAATCCACACAAATAACTGCACTAAAGCGTGGGTTTAAATACATTACAGAGAGTAAGATAATCAAACCAAATACAATACACCTGGGAGGGGAAAAACAAAGCTACTGAAGACACACGACGGAAACAGGAAGTACGAGAGATACCAAAATAAAACAGGAAACAGAACAGACACAATACAAGATGCGACAAATGAACCAGACACAGGAATGCTGGGGGAGACGAGGAGAACAGAGGAGTAAATAGTGGAGATACAAAACACCAAAAAACCTAAAAGACAAATCAAAGACGTAGAGAGGGACTGCAGGGGACTGGACTTCCTGCATGTATCTTCAGAACTCCCTCGTGTATTCAGACATCTCTGTAATGTTTCTCTGTCAGTGCAGAAATAATGGTAAAAAACTATATTTGAAACTAAAAGTTTTCAGTTGAAAACATAAAAAATTGAATGAAGCTTCAAGGCAGTGGAAACTCAGAGCTTATCAAGTGACGCAAGTAACTCATTTTATCTGAGTGTGGACTCCTTTCGTGTGTGTGGCCCCAGAAGATGAAGAAAGAAATGATTTGTGTTCACAGACTGACTCATGAGTCTCTCCCTCTTTCAGCAGTGGGATTTGTTTGTGTTTGGATGAATGCAGACGAGGGAGGGAGAGTTGCTGCTGCTACTTCTGAATCACTCTGAAGTGAGAAAGTAGGGCTAAATTTAGAAAATAAATTAACTTAAAAAGATGTATTTACAAAAATAGCCTACTTTTTTTTATCAGAGATGAAGCCGTTATAGAAGCATTTCAGGAACTCCTCACATGTGTTGAAATCTTTGAAATTTGAAGCTTATAATCCTTTCTAATCAAGTTACAGCCATCTTGGCAGCTGTTCTATTAAAAAATGTTCCCCTGTCTGAAAAAGCACCATGTTGGTTGGAACAACATTTGACAAATTACTATATACTGATTATATTGGCAGCGTGTTACTACCAGGTGATGAGGTGAAAAAATGACCTCTGATAGTCACATGAATTATTTTAATTTGTTCATTAAAATGATTCTTCAAATATAATTCCCTCCCTCCAATTTTGTCAAGTTTCTCATCCAAATCTACTTGCAGTTATTGTATTTGTGAAAATGTTTTCTATTGTGTTTAAAGATCAAAGCTCAAAGAATCCAAAAAGAAATAATGCAACTACAACCTTATGAATATATGTGAATTTAAAATACAGCAAAGCAGGTCATGAAATTCATTATCAAACATGATTCCTTTTATCTTTTGGCAAATAATGGGACTTATGTTTTTTAAAGGTGTGTGTAGTCAGGTGTGAATTTGACGGATATAAGTTGTTACTGATTGACATGATTGTTCTTCAGCTCTATTTAGTTTTGGAAGGTTCTTAAAGGTTGTTGCTCGTTTTTCAGCATTTTTCTTTTTCTTTAAATTAATACTAAATAACTTCTGCAACCGTGTCTCAGACGGCCATTACTCGAACCGGTGTTCTGTTGAAATATGCTACCCGTTGAGATGTGCTACACACATGTGTCGTTCTACAGTCTTGACTTCAGTAAACAGATTTATTGTTTATTTTTGTTTCTATATTTTTCCATAAATACATTTTATATATCAAATAAATTCTCCCAGGACAGAAACACTAAATATGATGTTATTTTTACTTTCTTTGCATTGTCAGAGCAACAGGCAAATGTTTGGACACACCCAGAGGAGAAGGACCCAACAATGGCCGATAAGGACCCAGAGAGCTTTTATATAGAAAATATCAGAGAAGGATCATAAAAATATGTTTAAATAATTAACAGGAAACATTCACCATAAACAAGAATACTGTATAAACTTCTAATAACATCTTGTTATGAAATAAGTTGTTAATTTGTACTATTGAGGCATTTTTCATCAGGGCAGCATAAATCATCAGAACACCACTTCCTGCTGAGACCTGAATTACTGAAGTTATTAAGTGTAATATAGGAGGACCAGAGACGTCCAGAGTGTCTCATATGAAGCTGAACATTGTTTTCGGAGAGTATCCACTTAGATAAGTTTCATAACTGTAACTTAAAGTTGTAAAAGTTATTTTGTACTGATTTAACATGGAACACTACATTACATATACATTATTTGACTGGTATTGCTGTGAGATGTTTGCAATGCGATGCAGCAAGAATGATGAAATAATGATACATAAATTAATAAAGTTGTAAAAAGTGAAAAATATATTATTACGTCCAAAGAAATTTCTTTGCAGTTTTTGCTGCTGCTGCTTCTGTCTGTAATCCTATACAGTTTACACATCGTGCATGTTGTGAGTTTGAACACAGTGTGAGAACGACACGAGCAAAATCATCTCTGCTTCTGATTTCTCTGCCAGGAAACTTCACACGTTGACGTCTTTTACCGAACAGATTGAGGCTGCAGAGCCGAGGAAGTCTCTCAGGATGATGCAGCAGAATGGTGCCAAGTCGTCGCTCACAAGTGCACATGCGTTTGTGCACAAGCCTCGGGCAGTGTGTTCATCCCTTTAAGGCAGCTTCATCTATTTCCATGGTGCTTTGTTGTTTTTAGACACAGATTGACGCCGTGTGCCGTCATCAGTCTGTGGAAAAACCTGGTGTGTCCTTAAGCCACGACACGTTCAGTGTATGTGACTCTGGGTAAATATAGATGGACTGAAATACCTGTATTCTGATGGAATATTGTATATTCTGAAATCATTCTATTGATGTTATTAACATCATCATTAATTATTATTATCATCTGCAAAGTACGAAAGGCAGGTGACAATGTTTTTGCATTTGTTTGTTTCCTAAAACAGCTCAAATCTACAAAATTTGCAAAACATGCATTGAATTATATGATTATTTATAAACATAAATCTAAAAAACATCAGGAAACACTGATTAACAGACCTTTCAATCTGTCTGCATTAAAATTTGGGTGGTTCCGGCTCCTTCCGTCAGGCCTTGAGCAGCAGCTCGTTCATATTCATTATTCGGATTTGCTGGACTGTGATTGGATAACAAACTAGCCTATAAGAGCAAAGAATACTGTTTCCTGCCCCGCTGAACATGGTAACGTCAGATGTTGTGTCTTCCTGTTTGCTACGTCTTATGCTAACAGCTTTAAGCAAGCAGCATGCTAGGTGTGGTTTCAACTGCAGGAGCTGATGAATACTAACGATCAAAGGAGTTGTGACGAAACAAATACCGGCCGTTCGAACTCTGGTGTTATCACCACCTGCGTAGTTTGAGAGATAAAAACTGAAAGAGAAGTTGTTGACCTGTTTTCACACCCACTATGAAGGTAAGAACACCTGTGGAGCTAAAATATTCAACAGAAACCTCAGAAAAACAGTTTTTAATGAAAGGGACTCTTTAAACGTGTGTCAGAAATGTCACAGCTGAGTAAAAAAAACTAAAAACTAGCATTTATGCAAGAGTTTGGGAAATTGAAGAGACTAGAGTTGTTGTAAAACATATGCAATTTGAAATTGAATCCATTCAGACCATATTTGGGAGCTAAAAATAGATTTTCCACATGGACTCACATCCAATCTAAAATCAACCTCCATAATGTCCTGAACATGAGACCTAGTTGTAAGTTCTAACTGTTGACCTGAGTGACTTGTTTCCTTGATTTAAGATGCATTGAGACATAAACTCATTATTTTCATTGTGTTTGCAGTTATCTGTCATGTTCAGTCACTCTTCAGTCCATCAGATGAATCTTATTCTGCTGTCTAGAAACAGACCACCTATAAGGCTGCAGAGCCAAAACCAAATCATTCCCTCTCTGAAGTATCAACCCACGCGCATGTGCTGAGCCTGGATGCATTAGTCCGCTTACTCCTACCTAATGGCTGTTGAGACATGTGCACACTTGAATGCTACTAAATGCTAATGTTCGTACATATACCACATCAAATGCTTCATAATCCCATAAATACGTTTGCACAATCACTGATGATGCAAGTACGAAGGTTTAATTTAAATTATTTTAAATGGCGTAAAAAGGATTAATCAAAAAATTTGTCAGATTTTGTGAAGCAATATAAGTTTTCAGTTTCTGAATAAATCCAAAGTGAATGATTTATATAAATGTATGTGAACGATACTCATCTGTGTTCCAGCAATAAACGGAGACCTTCTTGAGAAAGATCATCATGAAACCATTAAAATTCAATCGAATGTACTTTCAGCTTGAAATCCAAAGTGCTGCATGAGCGACACGCAGTTTTCCGTTTTATTGGTTAAGTGCTTATCAAACATTATGCAGCCGTTCAATGACAGACTAAAAGCCCCATGAACAGAGTATTCATTGTTCAAGGTTTGTTATAAAACCACTGTCTGTCTCTTCAGCTGGTGGCTGTATGA
>SSNP01000222.1:23235-125735 GCA_006937955.1 Pachypanchax playfairii | reverse complement strand
AAACCTTGTGAAGACTTACAGAAAACGTTTGACCTCTGTCATTGCCAACAAAGGCTATATAACAAAGTATTGAGATTAACTTTTGTTATTGACCAAATACTTATTTTCCACCATAATTTGCAAATAAATTCTTTAAAAATCAGACAATGTGATTTTCTGGATTTTTTTTCCTCATTTTGTCTCTCATAGTTGAGGTATACCTATGATGAAAATTACAGGCCTCTCTGATCTTTTTAAGTGGGAGAACTTACACAATTGGTGGCTGACTAAATACTTTTTTGCCCCACTGTATGTAAACATCACATTTAGATTGTTAATATAATACTTTTATTCTGTGCTTATGTTCATAAAGTATTTATAGATGAGTAAAGCTGGACTGTTGGGTGACATACGTTTGTTTTGATGACAACAAAACATTATGGTGGATGACATCACATTGAAGTGTGCCGTGTTGATGAATGAATCACAGTCGAACAGCAAACATCTATCATGATCCTTCAGTGGTCGCTGCCCAGATTTGAAAATGTCAGAAAGAAAACGGTTTTCAGTCGAGCGTCTGTGTCCAAAACAAACTCAAAATGGGAAATAATAGTAAACAAGGTAGTTTCCACTGCTAAGCTGAAGCTAGTATTTTAAATCTAATGTGTTTAAATAAAAGTTGTAGCTTTAAGCTACTTGTTTTTCATTGCTATTGCTACATTTAACTAATGTAATCTAGTTGTAAAACCTTTTGTAATTTATTTAAATCACTACATTCCTTTGTAACGTTTACACTGACATACAAGACCAAACTAGACCAAACCAGACCAGACACACAATAAAACTCCTTTTCAGGAAAGAGGGCTACAATCCTTGGTACAAGTATCTGAGTACGACCCTAACCACGCCCCTCCCTTTCCATGCCAACCCCATTTCCACGTATTTGCTCCTGCTCTGTGTTTTGCACATTCCTCTCTCACTCAATATGAAGAAACAGGAAGCTAGCATGTAGCAGTGTATACTGGTGTCACAGTTTGAGGAGCGTTTAATAAAATCATCCACCACATGGCACATGTTTATCGTGATTACATCAAGTCAATAGATGATGAGAAATCCAGTGAAACACGCCCGTTCTGGCTCTATGCCTGTAGCATCACTGACTGAAGAACCACCGTTGTTAAACAGATGTGATGTGCAGCTGTTTTATAGTGGCTTTTTACACCACTAATGTTTGTCAGACTGAGGACATTCACTCCAAGTCAATGCTGTGCACTTTCTACGTCATCAAACCAGAATAAAAGGATGAAATAAAATGTTGTTTTCTGAGTGCAAACTGACGGCTGAGCATCTCAAAATCTGCTGCTACCGCTAAAGAATTCATTACAGGAACAAATTATCTGAGTTTTGCTAAATTCAGCCAATAAAGTGCAGTTATTACACCAGCAGTTAAATGAAAATGTAAGAATAACAAAAGTTAGTGGTGGGATTTGTTACCGTAGTACCTCAATGGTTCATCTGCAGAGCAATAAAACCACACAGTGTCTGGAAATATGAGCTATTTTCTCAGAACAGCAGCGGGATTTTCTGCATTTTAACTTCTCAGAATCCGTTGTGTTCAAATTTCCCTGCTGCCTGTTTCAGCCCCGTATAAAGTGGCTAATTAATGAGACTAATGTGTGTCAGTTGTGTTTGGAGACATACACAGAGAAGAGATTCAGCTATGCTGAATCAAAGGAATAAATTCAGTCACGGTTCAAAGAGAAGAATAAAAATCTTTGTGTCTCTGGATTTGGTTTCGTTCCAAATAGTTTTGAGTTTGTTTTATGTTTTTTTGTGTGTTCTGTTTTATTTATTTCTTCTGGATTTGTTTATGAAATTTTTGCTTAGTGTTCTAACCTGCAGCAGCTGCTTCAGTTTGTAAATAATCCCACCTGTTTTGTGTTTATCATTATATTTCAAACATTTCAGTTGTCTGCTATGTATTTACATCAAAACTTGTTTCTACTTTTTAGCTAATTGTTACCGTCCACTCAAAAGCTGGGCAATAATCATTTTTGTCTGTGTGAGAATCTTTCACAACATAAAACCCCAGAAGTTAAAACGTTATGAGTGTGATGTCCACTCCTTCAAGGAATGTTAGGCTTTTAATTCATTTTTGTTCCTTTTGTTATTAAAAGCTTGTTTGTGTCACTTTTTTATGTTCTTCAGTTTGGATTGAGGTCATCTCATCCCAGTTCAATGAAAAAACAAACCCTGATTAAAATGTGCAAATAGAAACAAGTAATAATAAAAATGGATGTTGCTTTTATTTTGTAGTTGCAGTGACACCTGATGTCTCTTGACTTAAAGGTGCAATATTAAACCTTGTCATTAAATTGTTCTTGTAGAACCACTCTCAGCCACTCATCCCCTCCCTGATTTTTCTGCTGGGTTGCCAGTTCCAATGTTGATCCTGATTTTGTTTCTCTTGTATTTATTCAGTTTTTGGGAAGGAGGTGGTGGTTTCTTACACCTCCTTTCCACTGGACGAGTCGGCAGTGTGCAACATTTTGCCCACGCAATCAGCAGCAAGTCCCTTCCTACCAAGCAAGGGCGCAGATGGCACTGGGGACGGATGGGACGTGTCCCCCTCAGATTCATAGTGAGACTGATCGGTCCCCCCCACTTTTACAGACAGCACGGACGACAAACACCACCAGTAATACAGAATACTATCGCAGCGCGCATCAAAAGCCTGGCGCCTGTGCTAATCAGCCAACGGTGCATTTCTGTTATACAGAAAAGTTGGAATTTCCAGAATTCAAGTAAGAATCTTTCGCCATGAAGTCCGATCTCTTACATGGAAGTTGGATTAATCTTCCCATATGGTACCTGCTGCTTATGTACTGGTAAACACTAGCAAGCTTAGTTGCGCATCTGAAAGGCTGCAAAGTGCGTATCATTTTACCATGGCATTATATGTTGATCCGAACTCAAACTTCCGCCACACACGCCGTTCAATTGAACATACCACGAGGGTCCTACGGAGAAATCGCCACCTGCGCCTGTCGCGGTTATCGCTGCTCTATTACCTTAGAGCAGCGGGAGATTTCAAGTCGAGTGAGGCACAAAATGAAAAACCAAAAAACAATAACATCGCTTTTTAAAAATACTAACAATGTAAGTAGGTCCTACTCGTATTCTGCACACCTGTTGCCTTTCCCAAATGCGGCAGATAATCTCGTTTTAAACGTTGTAAAGTTGAGTAGCCTAGCTATTCTGACATAAAAAAAAAAAAATCCCAGCATTAATCTTCTCCGAAAGAATCCTAACTGTAAAGTAAACTTTTTTAGACTGGGAGATTAACTTTGAAACCTTTTTCTTAATTTATATAGTGACGCAATAACTGTTATAATATTTAACATTATGTTGGTGGATGACCGGCTTCCAGACAAATAATAGTTTCAACACATACTGCTATTGTTGATTATGTAGACCTTTGTTAACCATCATTGGCTGACAGCTGGGTCCCCCCCAGTCTCAAAATCCTATCTGCACCCCTGCTACCGAGAGCGCCTCACACGCGTAAATCACTCGCATAGCGTCACATCCAGCTGGTCCCGGAAGATTACAAAATCTCACGAGAATATCGAAAACACGCGCAATTTCTTCAGTACACACAACAATGAGCAGGGAGGAGGTATGTGGTTTATTTTCACACAATACAGACTTCAAACTCATCTGTACTTTCTCATAGTCTCGGAAATCTGCATGTGCCCTTTTATTTTGAAACTTCTGGGTACAAACGTCTGATTTCCTGTCTGGTCCAAACTAAACTGCTGAACTTGACGCGTTTTGGAAGCATATCGCGTAAAAAATAGAAGTGCAACCTAATGCCTGTGACACTAATGCCCCTTTTCCACCGACAAATCGGCACGGCGCACTTGAGAGCGGTACAGTATAGCGCGGATCAACTCGCTTGAGGCGGTGGAAACATAAAGCGGACGTAAGTGGGGATAGGGGCGTGCCCATCTGGCTATGAAAAGTGGCGAGCAAAAGTCTTTGTCCGCGACGTCACAGCGCGTGAAACAACAACAACAACAATGGCGGATATACGTGTGTTTTGGTTGTATTTTGGTTGGTTTGATTTTTGGTTCTTGTGGAGGAAGTCGCCATTGTCCAAAGTCAATTGTATTTTAAAATAAAATATTTGTATGGTTGCTGGGAGTTTTTTTTAAAGCGCTTCTATATCACACCCCGTGAACACCACACACAGCCGGGCCAATCAGGGGCTAACACTACGTAGATAGTCGTGTCACTGGTAGCAGTTTACTGGACCAATCAGTAGACAGGTGGGCGTGTGGGCCCGCTTTGGGCCGCTTCGGACCACCGAGGAGGTGGTCTGAAAAAAGAGGCCGGGTTGGCGCGAAATGAAGCGGTTCAGACCCGAGAAAGGCGGTGGAAAAGGGTCCGCAGGGGGCTAAAGTGAACCGAGCCGCACCGGTATAAGCATAAGCTTCTATGACGCATCTCATGTGCGCTGCTTCGCGGTCTCATTGATTTTGAAGGCAGCTATCGGCTGTGTTTTAGGTGTCACTAACGCTGCGCGTTCAGTGGAAAGGAGGAGTTACGGTTTACTAAAAGTTACCTCAGGGCTGCTGCTTTTACTAATTTGCTGCTGGTCATTGTAGAATTCCAGCTGCTTGTGTTGAAGACTTGGCAGCCTTGCAGACTCACATGTGATTCGTTATGGAACCAGGAAGTCTGGACGTGTAAATAATGATTCCGTTCTGGGCTATTTTTTTAAAATAACAGAAACTTGGGACTACCCAGCCGGCGGAGATCAAGATCTGTTACAATGTGACTATTTTTCAACATCAGTGGGACAACTGTTGTTTGAGTATTTAACTCTTTTATTTTATTATCCAAATAGGACATTCTAGTGATCAGTCTCTTTTTTTCTTTTAAAAGGAGGGACAGTCTGTTCTTTTATGCTATTTTTCAAAAACTTTAGAGTTTTAAAAAAACTTTATTCTTTTATCTCAGTATATTTTAAATATCTGTTTGAGGAGTATCTTATATTTATTCCCAAATTTACTGTATATTGCAAGATTTGTTTTAACCAGCTGCACTTTTAGAGGACTCAGACACTGTCTCACAGGCATCTGGTGATTGCGTAAGCAGTGGGGTCTTGTGATGAGCTGTAGTTTCATACAATCTAACAGAAATGTTTTAAATGATCACAAGCTCCTTCTACGTTACATTTAGAAGTTGAACCTTGTGTCTCATGTGCTTTGTGAAGGTTTCTGGATTGTTACGGTTATTCAGATGGTTTAAGGTTTAAAATGTTTCTTTTATTTTATTTGTTTGATGTTTTTCCGTGTTCTCACATGGAAGGAAGCAGCTGATTCTGGCATTCGTGTGAATGAATAAAGTGACATGGTGTTGCAACTAGACAGGGTCAGAACTCGTTACCATGGTGACCAGGACACTATAAAGAAGAAGTTTATTGCTTCCCTGTTGTGTCCTGTAAGTTTAACACAGTTTATGTGTTCTGGATTCTGTTTTTGGGAATCATTTTGATTCATTATATCAGCTGATGTTTGACTTGAACAAACTGTAAATTCCTTATTTAAAGAAGAATGCTGTCCACGCCAGCCTCTTGTAACAGGTGTAAACGTTGTGTAGGATATCCTGGCTCCACATGTGAACATGACCATGTGCAGATGTTTACTCAGGGAGGGCAGCAAACTGGGAGTTACTCATTAAATTGTAATGATCATTTATGAAGAATTGTGCAGATCATTACAGTAATGTAAGCTACTATGAACAGAATATTGTAATAGATCAAGTTTACTGATATAAAATGATGAAATTTTAGAGATTTAATTGATAATAAGATCCAACAGCTTTCTGGATACGACTAAAACACATCAAACGTTCTATAACACAAACTGATGTCTGTCTAAAACCTGAGCCTTTACCATGCAGAGCTGAAACGTCAAGGGAGAAAACACAATCTCTCCTGCTTTATTTTCCACCATATGAAAAAGTGGTTTAAATCTGGCTGTGCTAGCTGAAACGCCTCGGGCCGGCTGCTGATACAACTTTATTACACTGTGATAAAGAAATGCCTCATTGTTTGTCGCTTTCATTTGAACTTTTCAAACTCCATTTATTAAAACATTGAGCACATCTTCTTATCATAACCATCTTATTGTTACATAACTGCTTCTGCTCCGACCCACATAACAAAAATCTAAGCAACAGTAAACACAAAAGTAACCTTAGAGGCATGCAACAGGTGATCCTTAGCGCAGGTCAAAGCTAACGCATCATAGAGCTGGTTGTTTACTGTAAACCAACATGGAGGCGCTAACGGCCGTGTCGTCCTGTTGACTGGGATACGTCACATTTAAGAAGGTGGATCATTTAAGATAATTTCAAAAGAGATGAAATTCCCATTAAAAAAACTTATATTTGCTTTACTGCTTGTAGTAAAGTAGTTAAATACTAAGATATCTTCATTCCCTTTTTGTTTTTGCTCACCAACACAAAGCTTAACATATGTTTCCCATCAACACAACAACATGATTTAATGCTAAAAATCATCTTCAGTTCATTGGTATTTATTTAATTTATTATTAATGGAATTTGTGAGTTTTACCCAATACTTCACACGCTCTGATCACGATGAAAAAAGTTCTCAAACATATCTGACAAAAACTATTTGGGCTGAAGTTGCTCCCAGCAAGTTGTTAAATATGTTAACGGTGTTTTCTGAACGAGTCCGCCTGCTCTGTAGGAAACATCATCACATACATATTAAACTATATTTGTTGTAGTTGCAATCTGGAGACCAAAACTCTGAGTAAAGATATAAAACAAACTTTAGATCTTCTACAACAAAAGCTGAAAATCCAAACAAACACAAAAATCTTTTAAGCTACAAGCCAGTGAAAATGTGTATTTTTCAAAGCTGCATCATCAAGTAGTCTCGTTCCTGAAAGGGTAGTCATCTAGTGATGGAGCTTCTTCCTGTTTTTATTCATTTATTTATGATTCTTCCACCAAAAATCATTGATTTTCATTAATATTTTGGGAAACTGTCTCTCTAACAGACAGAGAAGCCTCTCACGTGGTCGCTGTATTGACTTAATGATCCATGAAGGTAGGTATTGTTAACAGAGCTGCAGAGTGGCTAATCATAGCAACATGAGGTCAGCACATGTACCACAACAGGGCAATTAAGTCCTTCAGAACGCTGACCGCAGGCCCACTCGTGGTAAAACTAATCCAGGACCAGACTTGGCCAGTTTATGCAGCCACAAGTCTCCTGTTATATCGCTGCTTTTCAAGAGACGTGCGTCAGAGAATCCTCCAGCCCTTCACACACAAACACATACACTTAAAACTTACATCAGAGACCTTTGATGAAAGCACCTTATGTAATTTGTAATTGAATCTTTGCTCCTGTGGCTTGTCTGCTCCAGTTTGAAGCTTCTGCAGGAGCAGATTATAGAAGCAAGACACGCAAATCATGTTCTCATAAAGAGATCCTCGTCTTCTCATATCTGCTGCTGCTCATCCAAGAATAAACTGTACAACCTGTACAGGTTTAAAAAGTTAATGTGATGATTAACGTCTGCAAATAAATTGTGTTTTGTATAGCAGGAGGGCCAAGTCATCGATGAGGCATCCTGACTGTCTTATGTCAGAAAAATATGGATGAATAAGATGTAAATGAAAAACTGACTCAGAGAAACGATGAAGAAGAAGATGATACAGTGTTTTCATGTTTTTTTAAAAAGCCAACCAGAGGGTGGGGTTTATGCTTGTTTTGGACTGATGGGGCGGGGCTCGCTCCTTACACACCCTTATTGTCTGAATCCACATGGAGAATATTAACAACTATAAACAGCAGTGTTACACGTTACCTGTGGGTTTCCTGTGACTCGTTAACATCTGAACCCGCGTCTCTCTGACATTGTGCCACATCCGGAGGTGGATACGGGTGGCTGCCGCTGGAAGGCCACCAACTAAACAACAAGAGACAGACTTCTGTTTACACAAATTATTATGATATATGATTAACAGGCACATGTAAGTGTATGTTGAACCTGCGATGCAACAGAACTCATGAAAAGTCCGATTATGTGCCACAACGATCTGAAAACACGGAGGTAACAAGTCACATCAACAGGTCCTGATTAAACACTAATATATTCATTCAGGTGTAATTCAATCAGTTTCAGTGAATTATAAAATATCAATAACTATAAACTGTTTACTGGAAACCAGCAGAATTTGTAGGTTTATTAGGGTATATTTTAAGTTTAACATTACATTACAACAGTTTGATGATCATTCTGGTGTCTCTGTCCAACTCTTTGATCCAAAATGTGTTATAATCTGTTGTTTTTAAGGATTTACGTACTTTCTGATACTGTTGTGTGTTCAGATCCAAAGGACACTTCCTGTTTAGAGTTTAACTAGAAATGTGAAAGAAACACCAGACGCTGATGAAATAAGTTATCTAACGGAGCAAAGTTTAATCTAAAGTCAGACAAGCAGAGTGAAAAAAAATCCCTAAAATCCTTTCAAATATATAGTTTTACTTATTAACTGCATTTATGTTTAATTTCATTGATGAGAGCAAAAACTGGATGCTGAATAATTTCTATTCTTGTATCAATTATGAGCTCATAAAAGTAGATTTACTGCAGCGGGATCATTTATTTGTAGCTTAAGAACTTGTTTGGTTTTATTCACACCTAAAGCATGTAGAAAACATGGTCTTGGTGTGTGAAGGTCTGAGTAAGACTGTGATGGAGCTGAATATGATCCAGATATCATAATTAGACCACATCTGGATCAGTATTTGCTGCTCCATTCACCATCTTTCACCCATCAGTTATCCTACCGTGTTCACCGTTTGATCTTGGCGTGTCTGAGCCGTGGCTAACTGAGCTGTGACGCTCTGCTGAAACATAAATACGTGAAATCTGGAACACTTTTATTTAGGAAAAGCCATTTTTTAAATTTAACTTTAAGCTGTAATGGAGCTCGGTGGGACCAACAATGCAGGAAGTGACGTTGATACTTTAGATATAGACTTTAAATTAATAAAACAAGAATGATGACAGGGCAGTAAAACTCTAACAGTGATGTGTGGAGGCTTCGGATCAGAAAACCAGAATGTTTTTATGAAGAGCATCTCAGGGTTTGCTGTTGAGGGCGAGTAGCATCATAACATCTGGAGCTATGCTGGTTTCTGATGCAGTTCGGGTTTTAGCACGATGTATGAACATGTATTATGTGCAGTAGATGTACACAAAATGTTCATGCTTAAGTTTGAGTCACACTAATTTGCCTGTGACACACAGGAGATTGTTGTGTGATAAGCAACTGGCACAACAACACAACAACACAACAACACCACCTTGTCCTGATAAAAATGAGGAGAATGGAATTGGAACCAGCCAAGGTGGATCGCAGGAGCAACGAGTCCAGGAGGAGAACCCAGACCTCCATCTCTCCACCTCCTCCTGAGTGAGCTCAAGGTGTTTCAGGCCAGTGAGGACATGTAATCCCTCAAGTGAGTTCTGAGGTCTCCTCCAAATGGGACATGCCCAGAAAAAGGATGCATCCTCATCAGATACATGAACCAAGTCAGCTGATGTAGAATGGAGCTGCAGCTTCTTTCATTCATGATTTATAACATCAAACAGCTTAAACGGACTAAAAACTAAAATATCTTCATCGAAACAGTAAAAAGTAGAAAAAAAATTCTTAAAAGTCATAAAGGAAATAGTAACTAGTGTTTACCAGATTATCATCGTTCTGCTAATAACACACACCCATGCAAACACACTCAAGATCAGATATGACATAATCAAGTATCATTATAAAGCAATTATACTTCATCCTGTCATCTCGTAATGACGTGGCAGGCTGATCGTCTTCATGTCTGATTATTTCATCAGAAGTCCTGCTATAAATGTGACATTCAGTTTCTAAGAAGTGGAGATGATCGAAACTAGAAGTGAAAATCAAAGTTTCCTTTTCTCACAAAATATAAAATAAAAAAAAACAGTCATACAGGCTTAAGACCTTCCAAATGTTTAAGCAACCCTAAAACCACTGCCTCAGACTGTCGCAGAATTAAGTGACTGAGTTAAAAGAAAGTGGAAGAAAGCTGCAGCAGTTTTAAAAGAAGGTTTCCATGGAGCTAATATCAGCAGTCAGTTTCTCACCTGCAGCAGAAGAAAAATCCATCCATCCATCTTCTGAACCTGTTTCTTCCTGTTCAGGGTCGCAGGGAGCTGGTGTCTATCTCCATTGTTCATTGGTCGAGAGGCGGGGGACACCTTGGACAGGTCGACAGTCCATCACAGGATCTCTGTTTAAAATATCAAACAAAATATCAAGCTGATGGGTGATTAAAGCCGTCAGCTTCATAGCAAAAGGCTTGATGATGAATGTAGATCACTGCTCAGTCTCAAAGGTTTGGACAAAGTCGGCCCTGCATTTGATCTATTTAAGGAAAAAAACAAATCTTCAAGCACGTCAACGTTACATCGCAGCGCAGATCTGCGTTTTGTTTGAGGAAGTTGAGAATCAAAAGTTTGAAGAGAAATCTCAAAGTGACGCACTGCTTTGAAATGTGTTCATCGCTATAACTCACCTGCACACAATCACGGTGTTTTAAAACGTGTCAAATTACTTATAATTAGATGTTTAAGAAGAAATAGAATATTTGAACACGGCAACAAAGAACTGTGTAAATCAACATTAACAGCTGATGAAAGTAATTTGAGTTGTTTAATTTGTAAACAAGGTAAATGTCCTGTAAGTTTTGACAGAGGGGGTGGGACTTAAAGGTTTCCGTGGAACCGGCCACAAGGGGGCGCTTGTTCTGTTCCAGCTTCAGTTTTCATGCTGTCGATTGATTGATTGATTGATTGATTTTAATTTATTATTTATCTATGCAGGTGCATAAACTGACCGATGATAACAGCTCCACTAAACCTGCTGTAAAAACCTGGAAACTCTCATTAACGTAAGAGATGGCTGACTTCACGTCTAACATCTGTTCCACGCCTAGAAACACTAAGGTGGGTCAAATTTCATGAAACAAAAGCATAACCTGATATTTTTGTTTTGCTGTCAATGTTCTGATTTAAATTTTGAAGGTAACATTGTTTGCGGAGACATTCCAGTGAGGAATTCCTGCTCGGGTTTCCAGCCTCTTCCTGACTGCCAGGCTATCGGACCGGCTCGTGCTGTGACTCGTTTATCATGGCACTGGCCCTGCCTTCCTCCTGTGACGCTGTCACCATATGGCATGTGGGTGATGAAAGTGGAAAACGTGTGTTGGGACTGCTTCATGGTGATTCAGTATACACAAACACTCATTCAGGGCTCATTGCAACATTTTAAGTCTTTTGTTTGAGGGTCAGACAACAAGTGCTGCTGTCAGAGACTAATGTCATCATTTGAGAGCCGTTAACTGTTATTATGTTTCCTTTGGACTGGAGCACACACTGTCCAGTCATTAGTGTTATAGTGCCGGTACTCCTCCTCCGTCAGTCTCTGACAGTTTACACACACTCACATTCCAGATGTTCTCTCGCTGTGACTTTCACAGGATTACAGTATACAGGATAGCTCCTGATAGTGAGGAGCTGGTGCGTCTCAGAGAGAAAAGAACTGGACATTGTGTCTTTGGTTCACAGAGAACTTCTAAAGTTCAACTGCTGCAAAATTAAAACCATGATAAGAGCAAAAGAGTGAAATAAATCTCCATCATCATTAAACTTGCTGTTGAAACATGAACATAAAAATGGAAATTGTTTCAAAATAATGGACCAAATTTGCTAATTCATGTTAAAGTTTTACTTTGATGGATGCCAGAATGTTAACATGTGGGAGGTTTTATTTTAAGTTACTTGAAATTCACTTTTTAATGTTTATTTTTGCTCTTCTATGAGTAAAATAGATTTTTGTTCTCAAAATGTTCCTGATTTCTTAAAATCTGAGGACTAAGTTTCTTGTGAACCCTGAACGTGTTGCTCTGTTTGTTGGGTTTCTGCTCTGCAGTTTTTATGGTAGAATGTGTAAATAATTTGACATCCATGATTTGTCCTGCTTGCCATTTGTCTTTTATGATTTTTTTTTTTTTACTAACACGAACAATTAAAGCAAATTGATCAAATACTTTCATTTCAGGAGGTTTTCATTCAAATCAAGATGTATTTAAGAAGTTGTAGTGTAGATTCATAAAGAAGAAGAAGAACCCAAAACCTTCAGATTTTATGTTTTATTATGTATTGAAATTTTTTTTTGACTTCCTTGCAAAATAAAAGAAAAAAGTCACAGACAATAAATAAAAACATCAGCAATAAAAATAATTTCCAATTGAAAGGAAACATTCAAGTGTACTTAGCCTTTATAAAATCTACAATCAAATGTAAACAGCAGTTTTCAGCTAACATTGCGCGCGTCCTGCGCCATGAGTCTCTGGAAAACCGCAGAACGTCAACAAAGCACATTTTACGCAAAGATGCGCGAGTCTCACAAGGTTAAAGCCACATCACACATTGGGCTCTGACTGACAGAACAAGCTAACATTCTCAAATGTCTCGCGGGCAGTGGATTTTGTCAGTGTCCTTGGAAACAGATGCGCCGGAGCGCGCGTGCGGCAGCGTCGACAGCGCGCAGCCTTCCGCTCTGGTCGCCTCTCAGACTGACGCTCCAGGATCCTTCTGTTTGTTAAAAACGTTTCTTCTTCTGCTCCACGCAGTCTGTTTAACTGATCACACACCTCTCCTTGTCTTTACTATGCCCACCTCCTATGGTCTTTTCTTTAATGTACATGAGGTCGCTGTGCACGCTGGGTCTCCGCGCGCACGGAGTCACCACACCGTAAGCTTCACCGATGTCCTTCATCTTCTTGTTTTTCAGAGACTTTCTGTGCAGCATGTCGCAGTACTGCACGGACACCTTTCTGTGGAGGTCCGGGCTCATTTCGTGAGGTAGTTTGGCCAAAGCAAACAAAGTCTGAAACATCTTGTCCACGTTCTCGTTGCGCTTTGCGGAGATCTCGAAGTAAGCGCACTTTTCGTCTCCGGCCACCAGCTGTTCGATCTCCTCCTGCTGCACCTCTCGGTGGAACTCCCTATCGCCCTTGTTCCCACAGATGACCAGAGGCACGTCGATGTTCTCTTTGATTTTGTTTTTCAGGCACGACTTGGTCTCGTAGATCTGCCGCTTGAGCCGCTGGACCTCCTGGAAGGATTCCCGGTTGTCCAGGCTAAAGACGAGGATGAACACGTCACCTGAAGGAAAAGAAGAATATGCATTGATTAACTCTCCCTTCATTGACTTTTATAAAGATGAACATGTGCATTAAAACTACATCTTGTGGCTGGTGCGCGCTGCAGCTGTGCGTTAAAAATGCGCGACCCCCGTGTGCAACATCTCATTTAAACAGCCAAATGCAGAATCAGTCAGTACCTGTTAGTATGGAAAGTCTCCTCATGGCGGGGAAAGGATGGTTCCCTGAAGTATCCAGTATGTCCAGCTGGTAAACGTCCCCCTTGATGCTGTACAGTTTCCTGTGAAAGTCCTCTATGGTCGGTGTGTACTGCTCCTCGAATCTCCCGTTCAGGAACCGGGACACGATGGCAGTTTTTCCAACTTTGGTGGAGCCCAAAATCACCATCCTGTAGCAGTTCTTGGCCGGGATGTCAAAGTCGCTTTCGGATGGAGACATTTTCTTGATCATGTTTATTATTTCCGAGCGCGTGGACAGCCCTCCGTGCGTAAATGCGAGCATGAGTGTGAAGCGGAGGTGCTCTCTGTAATTTCTGTCTGACTCTCGGCTTGGATTCGGGTATTTAAGCGCGCGGTGACCCCTCCCACCGCGTCCGCGTCACCATTCAGTGAGTAGGAACCCGCTGCTCCGTGGAAAGCGGAGAAGAGGACCAAACTCCCTCTGGTGCGTCAGTCTGTCATTTCCAATGAAGACAAGACGGGAGCCGCGGGAAAAGGAAGGCAAAATGCTTCCAAATAAAAAAGGAGGCACAAAATAATAAATCGACGATGATCATAAAAACATGTTTTGCGTAAGATAGACTAACAGCTTCCACAAAAAGTCTCTTCTTCCGGTGTTTAACTCAGTTTGGTGCAAAACTGAGAACCTCAGGGTGAACATCAGATCTTCGATATATTAGCTCACACAGCTGATGTGATGCCCTTCAGATTATGAGTAAGGCGCTTTTCTGAGGTCAGTTTTCAGTTTAAACATGCACAACCGTGTTTTAAACACAACCCAACAAACAAATACAAACGTAGTATAATCAAAACTAAACAAACAGAACTTTATGTGATTGCAAAAAGATAATAAACAGCAGTCAACCCGGTTGTATCCGCAGACTCAGCCTGACTTGTTTACCCACCACAGTTACAGTTATGGATTTATTCATCCACTGTGACCCGAGCAGCTGCTCGTGTGACAGCTGCAGCTCACAGAAAGACCAAAAGGGGGCGCTCAGGTTCGAGTTTACCACTTACTGGCCTGATTCACTCGGATCATTTCAGTGTTCAGTGGTTAGAGCGCGTGCATGAGCGCGTGTACGATGGATGCCGGTTCCATCACAACTGTATATTTGCTCAGTTTGTCTTCTGTGACAAACAAGAGTTCTACAGAGAGGAAATGTGTCCCCGTTCGTGCAGCAGGTCTTTGCAGACCTGAGTGCAGCTCATTCATGTGTTCATTCACTGCGAATGAGACTCCGCAGGCTTTGACCTTGTGACAGTATTTTCATGCAGCATAAAACAATTGTGACCAAATAAAGATAATAATGAGGTTTTAAGATTTTTTTTTAACTAGCCTTTTTGGGATTTCACAAGTTTGATATAATATGGTATCTCATACCTGTCTTTATATACTGGAGTTGTTAGAAGTTGCCACAGAGTTTGGTGTTTTTCTTGGTTTCTCCAGGTTTTGTAGGTCAAGTTAGAACACGTCTGTTTTCTTGACACCTGTTTCTTTTGTGAAACGTAGTTTCTGTTTCCTTTTTTTATTTGGTGAATTTACTTCCTGTTTTTGGGTCACATGGTCTCCAGGGACTCTGGTTTCCTCCCATAGAACTACAAGATGCACAAGATTAGTTGGCAGCTCTTAATTGGCCCCAGGTGTGTGTAGTTGTCTATGTGTAGCTCTGTGAAGGACAGGTGACCTGTCAGGATCAGATAGATGGACTTCCTGTTTCTGTCTCATGGTTTCAGTCTGTTGTAAAATCTGTTTTCTTGTATTTATTTTTTTAATTTAGATTTGTTTGTCTGTACCCTGTAATGCAGAATCCATGTTTATGAAAAAGATGTTCTCGTGCCCAGTTGCTTTCCTCCACTGTACAAACATCTACTGGCTGGTTTAAATTTGAATTTCAGAGAGTCAAACTGTCTCATGATGTTCAGATATTTATGGTTTTACTGATGAAACCTCGTTATTGTCTTATGCCTGGGGTGAGGATGTAAATCTGCTGAGCATAAACACCATTAAATACACTTTATTGATATTCTCCTGTAAGATCTCAGTTTTTAAAGGTTGGAATGTGGTGACCCCCCCACCAGACAAACCGGGACACCGAGCTGCGTCTGAGGGCAGAGAGGTGAAACGGGTCTGAGAGTTCGTCACTGGACTGTGAACTTTGGTGACGATTCAGAGACAAAAAAAAAAACTGAAAGAAAATGTGGAAAAAAACACGAGAAGATTCAAAAAGACTGTGAGAAACATACAGAACATGTGTGTTACATGATCATTTAACATGTTTTCATTTGTGAAGACATGATTTCCACGTGTGAAGTTCATGTTTTTCAGTAAGAGGATTTGCATTAAACTGACTAAAGTCAAAACTGCAGATCAGTCGGGGACATTTAATCATATTTTTAACTTTGTTTTGTTCTATTTCTCGCGTTTTGACTCAAAAACTAAATGGGGATGGAGTCCAGAAACCCCCCCCCCCATGTGACAGCAGCAAGGCTCTGCAACGCATCAAACTATCCTTTGAAGGTCACATTTACCAGAACAAGTCTACAAAGCTCTCATTAATAAATGAACTTGAAAAGCTTGTTTTTGTCTTTGCAGTCACACAACAGCTGTAGATGGGAAACACAGACATTTGCATTCCCTTTGGCCAATTATCTGTGATTCTGGACAGAAACCGAAGCAGAGAGAGCTCTCAGCTTTATGCATGAAAGCCGAGCAGTGAGTCAGCGTTCAGTCTGGACGAGGCGAGAGTGATGCACCCATCCAGTTCTCTGAATCTCTATCAGCACAGATAAGCAGAGCACGTATGATACACAGTAAACACTTAGCCTGACTAAAACTCTGATGTTATATGTGCTTATCTGGCATCATGAGGTGGATTCGGCTGTTTTGACGGTCTGACCCACCATCAGAAATAGCTAATCTATGAAACTGAAACAAAGGTCACAACAGTAGCTTGTGACTTGCTGGTTTTGACACTAAAAATGCTGTTTGGATGTGATAAAACTAGTTAACTGAAAGGAAACAGTCGGTTTATGGGCAAAATGTGCCATGAGCCTTAAAGTCTGTGAGGATTCGAGTCATTTTGTTGGAGCTGGATCAGGTAAACAAGACATTTGAGAGTGAGTGGAAGATCCTGTGAAGCCCACTAACAGCCTCTGTTATGATTCAACATGTCTTTCCTCCGGGCGTCCTGTTCAGGTCATCAACATGTTTGTTGGCGTGTTGGAGGAACACACTAACCCTCTTCGTCTCCTGACCTTCTACCTGTGTCAACCTAGTCACGACCCAGTTTCTTAAAATGTTGGTCTTGAGGAGGCTTTGCAGCATGAAGCATAAAGTACTAGTGTGTGTTCTTCATTTAAATCTTTATGAGGAAGACAGAATATAAAGATCTATGGAGGGTGTAAATGTTAGTGGAGTTCCAGTTCTACTTGGCCATTACTGAGCCATTAGTTCCATCACAGCTACATTGGAGGCAGAGAGAAAATGAAAACAGGGTACAAAATCATTTTTTTCTCATGTGACCACGAGTGTTGAGGGAGAGGAGGCGTCTAAAAGCAGTGGGTAACGGAGGACACCGCCAGGAAAAACTGAAGTACATCGATGAAACAGGAAATGCAAAGGCGGTAAAACAAATGGAGCAGAAAGTCAGAAAACGTGATCGCTCCCTGAAAGACACTAAAAGACTCACAACACCCATTAACAAGTAGCTGGTAAAGTACAAGAGACTTGGACTGTATTTAGTTTGGAGGATTGAAAAGAGAGCGCACGCTTCACTACATGCATACTGTTCAGCTGAAAGAGCTGAAGGTCAGTTCATCTTCTGACATGCAGATGTGGACAGATGCATTTCATCATTTAAACACTTCATGTGGATCAGAAGTCTAATCTCAGCTGTAATCAACACCAAGAAAATGTCTCTTCTTAAAGACAGAGAAGCAAGTGTTTGTCCTGTCCAGGGTGCACAGTCATCTCCATGATCCTCTCCAGGGTCCTTGTTAGGGTCTTAGGCAAGGTGATCTGCACAATCCTGTCCAGGATCATCTCCAGGGTTCAGTCCAGTCCATGGGACTGTTGATCATTAGAGGCTGATGGGTTTTTAATGACTGTTGCATTAGGGCTCAAAGTTCACATCCAACAGAGTCTGGGCTTGGCCTTTAGACCACGAGATATCTTCAAAACTCCTGACTCTCGTCTCAGTATTATGTACTTTAGATCTGTGAGGACAAGTCCTCACTTAAGGCAGTGAGTTTGTGTCGATTCTCAGACATCCAGGACACCCAAAAGGTTGTTCCTGTAAAGCAGCTTAAAAGAAAAGAAAAGAAAAACGAACTCCAGTTGCCTTTTTGGAAAAACCTTGATTAACATGAGGAAACTTAGATGGAGGAACAGTTTAATCAAGAATCTGGACTGAACAAGATACAGCAAGTAAAACAGTCCAATAACCTGATTTAACATCGGGTACTTTTTACACTCACTAACCTCAACTTACCTAACTCAACCCCACACAACATTAGTTATTCTATTGGGCTCATTTAGCTTATCAAGTGTTCTCTCATCATGTTGTGTGTTAAGCATCGTTCGTTAGGTAATCATGATGTGACCTTTTGGCAAAGAGAAAGGTTTAGAAATTACCCCTAAATCATCAAAACATTTCTAAAGCTTGGAGGAAGAAGAAATGAAGAGTTTCCTGATTATACATGATTCTGTTCTCTTCTAGACTTCCATCTGGAGAAAAATCTGATAGCCTGAGTAACCCGTAACTCTATCCCCCTAATAACAGACCTCCTTGATGTTGGTGTCTATCTAGCGTCTAGTTCCAGTTACCCCCCCCAACCGAGTCTCCAGGTGTCCCTGACTGCTAGCGTCCTGCTCTGCACTCTCCACATGAGGAGGTTTGTTCAGTGCAGGAGCTCAAATGTAGGAACTAAATCTCTGTTGTTGTGTCATGATCAACTATAAAAGATGCACGTAGCTGCATGTTTTCATCAGTCACAGCAGAACAAACAGTCATGATTGTATTGGAGTGTATTCAGACTGTCTAATGCTACTTTTTAAGGTATTCTCTGTAAATTATGACTGAGGCAAATTGAAAAAGTAATAGTAAGAATTCCTAGCATGCTGAATTCAAAAAGACCAATTAGAAGAAAATTATAAGTACAACTAAACCATTCATTCATTCATTCATTCATTCATTGAAACATTTTTCTGGTATCAAATTAAGGATTTGTTTTTATTATTTTAAATAAAGACTCATTTAAACACATTTTTTTGTTACAAAAACGTCTTAATTGTCAAAACAAAAATATTTGAATCTGACATATAATGAACTTTATTAGGTCACTATGTAAAATAAAACTCATTAAATTAACTCATTCATTTTAAGCTTGATCCAAATTAAATGAGTGTTGAATTGATCATGTTAAAATGGCTTGTAGTTTTCAGTTTCTTTCTTTTTGTATTTATTTTTACAATATTTACATATACAAAGCTTCTTGAATGCATTCGAAACGTTATCATCAAACAACAGAAAGAATTCAAAGGTTAAATGACGATCAGTAAAGTTTTTAAAATTCCTGGTTGTGCAGTTCTAAGACTATCATGTGTTAAAACGTGTCAATAGTTGTGTCCTAGGTTCACCTTGTGTTCTTTGATTTCACTGTTAAGCAACTATTGTTTTTTGTTTTCTCTTTGTGAGGTGACCTTGTATATTTTACTGATCAGTTAAAACCGTTAGCATGATTAGCTTCATCAGGTTTGATTAAAGTTTTCAAAAACAGAATCTGACTGGATTCTAGAAGTTCTGGTATTCTGCAGGTTAAGACGAGGTATAAAGATACTTTAGTAATTTATGAAGGTTACATATGATCAGAGAGAACTGCTAATGTGGAATTAAATAGTTTAAGGTGATGGTTCAGATCTTTATGGGCTTAAAGGTGATGGATGATGAACATATCTGCTGGTGAGAATTCTTTGTAAAACTTCAGTTTGGAGAACAGAAACGAGTTCTGATTGATTGATATGAAAATAGCAAGGGGCGTGTCTGGAGGGACGGCCCAGGGGGGCACGGACCACCCCTCCTCAAGCTGAGACAATCAAATTCAATCTTACATTAATCAAAGATAAGGATTAATTAAAGTGAACAATTGGCATTGTCCTTTAACTAATTTTAATTTCATTTTGGTTTATGGACACTTAAATTACAATGAAGGATCTATTTATTTTTGTAAAAATTAGATTTTTTTTAAGGTTATAGGGTCATTTACATATGCCACCCTTTTTTTTAAATCTGTGCCTAGGCCTGTCACGATAGCAAATTTTGCTGTACGATTAATTGTCTCAAAATTTATTGCGATAAACGATAATATTGTACTAAATGACAATACTGGCATTTTGAAACCATTTGACTAATGTAATGTTAATTCTATAATAATGCAAGTACACCCTTTCAAAGATCAATAAACTTTAATTTAAAAAAAAAACTTTTTCCACTGGAACTGAAAGAAATTTTACAACCAAACTAAAATGATAAATAGAATGGACTCTCAGTCTCATTGTTAATGAACAAAAACCAAACACAGCCAAAAACAATAAATGGGATAAATAAAGTCTGTTTGTGACATGTATGTTCGTCCAGGCAACTCATATTGGCTGTCAAATTTTTGCAGCATTTTTCGAAATGCTGGCTTCTCAACAATATTAACGGGGAGCATCTCTTTACTAATTAAACGGACAACGCTGTCTGTGAGTGTGCCCCATTTTGCGCTGTCCCGTTTGTATTTTGTCTGCCGGTTAAACGCCCCAGTAATTGTAGTTTGTCGGGAGGACGTAGATGTCCCTTCTGTTGATGTTTTTCCCAGCTGGGAAAACTGAAGAGGGTGGTTGTGTCTTAAGTGCAGATGCAAGTTTGTTGTATTGCCGCTTTTAGTTGCTATTTTCTTAAAACACATGCGGCATACTGGTTCGCACAAGTTAACTGGTTCACCGCGGTCATTTGCGATAAAAACCAAAGTGCTCCCACACTGCTGCAGTTACATTCGGCTTCGAAACTAATTCCATCGGCCTTTTATTAGCTCGCTCTGGGCTTGCTTCAACTCACGGGCAGCAAATTTCTTAAACGTATGGGGCGAAGGCACCGCTTCCTCTTATTAGCTCTGAGCTAATAGCACAGCTAATAGCTCTCGTACAACACAGTCATACATCCATGCACTCAGTCTACACTCTACAGTTGTTGTGATGACAGACGCCATCTGCTGGCAGGGAGGTGTCGCAGCAGGACAGGCTGTCAATTAAGAGCTTGTGCTGGGTAAAGAGAGAGAAATTTATCGCGGCCAAAAAACTTACCGTGCTCATTTTTTCTTATCGCGCAATTAATTGACTTATTGATTATCGCGACAGGCCTATCTGTGCCCCTACCTGACCCCCCAACAAAGATTTCCTAGACACGCCCTTGCAAACAGCATGTCTGAATGGGGCTAAGACCAACTGCTGGTTTATAGAACAAAACAAAAAAATAAAATCTCAAAAGTTTCAAAGCAGTTTATGTGAATTGCTTTAGTAGATATTTACAGAAATATATATTTTTTAATTTCAGTAATTCCACTAGAAATATTCTGATACTCCTGCTAGAAGTGGCTGAAATGGACATGCTACAGCTAGCTGATGTAGCTATCTGTATTTGTAATTGTCCACAGAATTTTATGTAAATAACAATGACATGTAAAACTTAAAAAACATTTCTAACATTTCTTTTATTAAATTATATCAAGTTTCAAACAGTGAATTTTTTTTTTAGATGGTAGCTGGCCTCAGTCAGATTAGCTGTTAGCTTGTAAACCAGTTAAATATTTGTTTCTCCAAACTCAACTTGCTTAGTTGTAACAATTGAAACAAAATATTTAGACTGTCTCATTGTCATTAATGAAACGTTGCAGTCTTTATCTAAACATGCTAATCACAGTTTCATTTGAACTTTCATTCAATTATGTAAATGTTCAACATGCATGGTTCAGCTCGTCTACATGCAGGATTTGAGTGTTCTCAACTACTTGTTTAAATGTACCTGACGTTATCTGAGCACAATTTAGCCACTTTTCTCCGAAACCCATCAGGTTTAAGAGGTTTGTCTCGAGATTTCTGTTTTCTGACGCAACCAGCAGCTCGTTTCAGGACAGAAATTATTAGGGAGCTTTCAGTGGAATGGCTCTTCACATTCACTCAGACTTTTAGACTTTCAGTGATAAAACATCAAGTATTTCACATTAGACTGTAAAAAATCAGAACTTCTTTTGTATTCACGTGTTGTATTTATTGTGTAATGTATTTGGCTGTTATGAATTGTCCGTAAAATTGCCTTTCAGTCTTTCAGTAATATTTTCCAGAATGAAACAGTTGGACTAAAAAACGAACAATGAATATTCTAAAACAGTTTTCTGTTCATGTTATTATGCAGTTTGGTCAAAGTGCTTTCAATGTGTTGTTTGTCCATGATGGTTACAATCTTTAAGCCTCTGTTGTGTAACAGCAAACAACACCAGCAGAAACAGTTGCATGTATTTTATTTTCCTAGAGCTAATCTTTAACAAACAAATAAAAACAAAACATTTACACCAGTTGTATGGGGTAAGGTTCTCTTAAAAGCACTAAGAGAACCGAACAACTAACAATGGAATAAAATTAAATAATATTTAACAGTTGTTGTAACTATTAAAAAACAAACTTTTTTTGTTTTCATTGTAATAATTTATAGTCAGGTTACTTGTTACGGCATTAATCTGTTAATTGTTGGTCAATCATCTTGATGTAAGGACTCATATCCTGCTAGTGGCATCAATGTATCTGAGCTCCATTAAAGAGGCCATTGCACACAAATTTCAGGACTTTGTGGTTATTTCCCAAGTATTAACCAGTAATATGAAACATTTTATATATAAAAAATGTCAGGAAACACTGATTTACAGACCTTTCAATCTGTGTGCTTCAAGATTCGGCTGGCTTCGTCCGGCTTCGGGCAGCAACTCATTAATATTCATTATTCAGATTTGCTGGACTCTGATTGGCTAACAAACTAGCCTATGAGAGCAAGGTATACTGTTTTCTGCCCCGCTGCGCATGGCAACAGCGCACCGAGTCTCTTCAGGTTTGTTCCGTCCTATGCTAACAGCTTTTAGCCAGCAGCATGCTAGGCGTGGTTTCAACTGCAGGAGCTGATGAATACTAACGAACAAAGGAGTTGTGACAAAACAGATACAGGCCATTAGAACTCGAGAGAACTCGGGTGTTATCACCACCTGCGTAGTTTGAGAGATTAAAACTGAAAGAGAAGTTGTTGACCTATTTTCACACCCACTATGAAGGTAAGAACACCTGTGGAACTAAAATATTGAACAGAAACCTCAGAAAAACTGCTCTCACAGGCTAGTTTGTTAGCCAATTGAGTCCAGCAAATTCAAATAATGAATATGAATGAGCTGCTGCCCGAAGCAGTCAAAGCAGCCTGACAGAAGGAGCCAGAACCGCTCAAATTTTAATGCAGATAGATTGAAAGGTCTGTTAATCAGTGTTTCTGACGTTTTTTTAGATATAAAATGTTACTGATTAATACTGATTAATACTTAAGAAATAACCACAAAGTCCTGAAATTTGTATGAAATGGCCTCTTTAAACTTTGGCTTCTGCATATGGAGGAAGTGGAAACTTAGACTGCCAGCTTCATGACCATTGGAACATCTGGACTACAGATCTATCTGTCATGGCACTACCTCGTAGTGCCGTTATGTTTAATACATTTGCTCACTGATGTTTCTGAAAGGATTTTAGCTGGTGGTGACTTCAAACATAAAAAAAATATATCCTCTCAAGTAAAGGAAAAGGAGTAGTTTAGCAGTATTTTACAATGTATTCTCATTTTAATGCCAACAACTGAGTAACAAACATAAAATAAACAGGTATTTATATTATGTTAGCTAAGGTAAGTAGCTTAACTACTTGACATTTTAATTAATCACAGGACTACATAAGTGCATTTTTATTCCACTTTTACAAGCTTCAACCATAATAAGAAGCAGAATTAAATGAATATGACTAATGTTGGAGAAGAATAATCACGCATAAAATTCTTCCCACATAAGTACCTCTTAATACATACAGTATGGAAACTGCTGCCTTGAGTGCTTCCATTAGTGATCGGGGTCCTTTCAATCACAAAGAGACCAGCACTCCGCATCCTGCCTCATGATTTTATCATCAAAAAAGGATCCATTAACACAAAATACATTTCAGAACCGTTATGTATTGTTCAGTTTGGTAGCAAATGAAGAGGAAATCATTTCCATTATAGCTCCTTTGATTAAAACGTCAGGGGGCCTCTGGGTAAAGCACATGTCTTACTTTTGTCTTCTGGACTCAAAACTGAACCAAATCCTTCACTGTAAATAAAACTACTTTCATAAAATGTAGCAATTTTAACTTCTCTACAAGTAAAATACAAACATTTCAAGTATGATAAAGAATGAACTGCTTTTTTGAACAAGCGGACTGATAACTGCTTGAGTCCTCCGAGCCAGCAGGGGGCGGCGAGGAGTGTTTCATCTCTACATCAAACAGGCTGATAAATGAGCCAATCCACATTAGTTTTAATCAAAGAAAAGTCTAACAGTTTGATATTTATGTTTAATGTGAGGATGTACATCTCATTTATTTACTTTTGCCGTATTTTTTTATTTTCCTAAAAATAATCCCTCGTGGGGAAATTTGGCTTTGCATTCGACCCATCCTCACCGTGAGGTGAGGAGCAGAGGGCAGCCATATTGAACAGCGCCCGGGGGACAGTTTCGGGGTTCATTATCTTGCCCAAGGATACTTCAACGTAGCTTGCCGGCACCGGACTACGAACCCGCTTTTCTGTGTGGCGTTCCATTTTAATCAGGTTGTAAAACTAATTACAAGGTTTCCATGACTACCTCAACACAACACTGAATGTTTCCTTCTTGACTTCACTGCCTGATGGTGTTGTAAACTGGAGTCCACTGGCAGATCCAAAATGTTTGAAGAATCCCTCAGCAGTTGGTTTATAAAACACATACATTCTCCTTTTCATGTCGGTAAAACTACCGATCAGCTTGTAAAACACACTTCTCTGGTACTGTTTAGTGTTTTTTGTTAGGTTGAATTATTTTTCTCAGACCTCTGTGATCTGATTAACTAATTATTCAGGCACTTTGACAGGAATATGCTGAGGAAAGTGAAGTGTGAGTTATAATTTTATGATTCAGTTCACTTGTTAGTCTTCTGGATTTGAACTGATGTGAAACTTTAAATCTGTGACATGAGCACAAGAGTCTACTGATATAAACAGTGAATTCAAATTTGATTTAAAAATTAAAAACATTTTACTTTTTACCAAAGAATGACACAAACAGGTTTTGTTTGCATGCAAAAAAATTACCCTTTTTTGCCTTTCAGGGCTTCCATAGATGCTTAAACTGTAAACACTGATTAGGTTTTTTACTTTGGAAATAGTTTAATTTAAGATTATTTTAACTCACTGTCCCGTCCGTCCATCATCTGTACCCACTTATTCGGTCAATAGGTGAAAGGCGGGGTCACACCTGGACAGGTCACCAGTTCACCACAGAAATTATTACAAAACCAAAAAGATAATTGACAAAACTCTTTAATGTCAAGAGCTATTTATGTTTTAAAAATATATGCATATCAATTTAAGGAATTAATTTTCAGCTCACTGTATTTTTTGACCAAAGGATCCAGACCATTTAATCAAAATCAGAACCCCTCCATATGTCATTTTTCTCAGGGCCTAATAGATCCTCAGCCCAACTCAGCTGTCTGAAGCACAGAAAAACAATTTAGAACAAAACATTAACAGAGATAGTTATAGTGAACACGTGAATGTGTGAAAGTCACATGATGACGTCCTGTGCATTCTTTATCATGGCTCAGAGATCATGCTCCTTGTTTCTGTTCCCACATGTATGTCATTAAAAGTTCAAGGCTGGTATTAACTCCGTCCACGTGACCGGACAGGAATCCTCAGCCAGATCAGACACAGGAATTATCTATCCGAGTGCGATGCGATCATTCACGCTTGTGGTGCTGGTTCCTCTGCCGATAGATCTGTTCAGTGAAAGGTCTGTAAATACAGAAGAACAAACATGTAATGGGACAATAAATGGGGAGATTGGAACGCCGTACCAGGACCGTGTGAGTGTGCGGTAAACCATGAAGGAACTTGAGTGTATGAGTGTGTGTGACAGGAAGATGTCTACATGTGTTCCTGCACTCTGTTGCACATTAATGCACATGAACAACTATTTGACAGGAGCCTGGAAGCAGAACAGGGTGGGACAATGTCTCTAGTGACAAACTGACACCAAACCTCTGAATGACTTGACACATTTATAAAGTGTGTGTAACGTTGGGATGATGTAAGTATTAGATTAAGGTTGTGTTACAACACTAACTCATTACTGAGCTAAAAAATCTTTGTCTAAGTACTTGGCACTGTTAAAACTATTGTTTTAGCCATTTTTTACTGTTTTGTTGCATTATAAGCCAAACAGAGACACAAACAAACGCTCACATTTACTAGAATTATCAGCAGCCTCTACCAAAGTTCCCGTTTGCAGGCAGGGGCGTGTCTACAAAATCTTTGTTAGGGGGGGGGGGTGTTAGGTAGAGGCACAGCTCTCCAAAGGGTGGCATGTGTAAATGGACCCATGACTTTAAAAAAGTCTAGTTTTTACAGGATTATAGACAGTTTATCATAATTTTTAAGTGGCACCCTAAACCAAAATGAAATAAAAATCATTTAAAGCGCAACGTCAATAGGGAGTGGGGGAGGGGGGGCTGTGGTAGCCAGTCTAACCTGAAAGGTAAACCCATGCCCCCCTGGGCCCCCCCTCTGGACACGCCCTTGCCCTTTTGGGGAAAGTCCCATAACTTGCAGAAAATTCATGGGAAAACAGGGAGAACATGCAAATAAGGTCTCAGATGAGATTTGACTCCTTCCTTCCTTCAGGACATCCATCCATCCATCCATCCATCCATCCATCCATCCATCCATCCATCCATCCGACCGGGCTTCTTCTGCAGTAATGATGTTGTTGCTCTGAGCCGAGCCTCGATTCACTGGTCTGTCTATGACCTTCTCGTAGGGTCCTGAGTGATAAAAGCAGCTGAAATGAGGTTCCTTCATGGAGCTCAGCCTTAGTAATAAGGGGCGGAGCTCCAGCCGGAGGAGCTTGAATTAGCTCCCTTACATTGAAACAAGTCAGCTGAGGAAGTTCATGTATCTGATTGAGATGCCTCTTTCTGGAAGATTTCCAGATACACCTCACTAAGAGGGAACCCCACCCCCCAGGCAGACCCAGAACTCACTGAATACATTAAACTGTACACCCACTTCCTGGTTTGGGAAAACCTTGGCATCCCTAGGAGGAGCTGGAATGTCACTTCCTGTCACGGTTCTGGGGTTTGGGGTTTCCTTTCAGATCTGTGGGGTTTGTTCTGTAGTGTTTCACTGGTGGGATCGCTGCAGCTGCTGTGTGGTGTGTGCTGTCTCCACTAATCATCTCTGCAGGGTGTGACAGCTCTCATCAGTGGCTGCAGGTGTGGATCATTACCCAGCTCAGGAGAGCTGGGTATTTAAGCAGAGGAGCAAGAAGAGACAGACGCCAGTTCGTCCCTATCATAATGTGGTACAGATCGGCCAGAGACCTTTGTATGACAGTTTCATGTTAGTTTCTACTAACCTGCCTTCTCTCCCGCTTCTCTCAGTTTCGCGTCCAGGAGCTTCATCCGGATCCGACGCCTTTCCGAGGATCCGTACCTCCTGTCCTGGAGAGCAGCCGCTTCCACAGGCTCTCACGCTGGTTTGGTTTTCCCCGGACCTGCTCTCCACCCGTCTCTTCCTCACCGGGGCTTTCTAACGTCGCGCGCTTTGCGGCGTTCTCTCTCCCCGGGGCGCTGTCTGTCTCTGGTCTCCTCCGGATCCACACCTCCCCGGTCAGCACGCGGCTGTCACCCCTGCCACAGTCTCAGCTGTGGAGACAGCACCACGTCCCGGGCTTCCTCGTCACCTTCCCTCGACTCCTGGGGCTCCACCCCCGCTGCAGTGTCTTCGGATCCCACCTCACGCAACTACAGCTTCACCTCACAGTAAGTGTGGTTGCACCTTTCCCGCGCACTGCAGCGGGCCGTGTTATCTGTTCTCTAACGAGTCTCTCCCCCCAGGATCGAGTCTCCTCCCTGCCTCAGTTCCAGTCCTGTTTTTCGTCGAGCACATTACACTGTTTTGTTCTGTTGTCTCGTGCACTTTTTATAATAAATTCACTTCCCCTGATTTACGTTTCCCTGTATGTGTTTGGAGTTGGGTCGCTCTTGGGGTTCGAACTAACACCCCCTGGTGGGAATCATGACACTTCCTATTTAACCTGCTGCCTTCACAAACCTGACCTTGGAGAAGGAAAATGAATAAATATATTTAATGTTTAAATCCACGTAAAAATCAGAAATACAGTAGCTTCTCTGTCAGTTTGATGCAACAATTCCATTTTGTACCAGGATGTTCATGAGCTTTCAAGGCTGTGCGGCATTTAGCCATGACACCTGTTCACTGCAAGCTTCCTGCAAATATCCCACAAGTGCTTTTACCTATCTGAATGACTGCCTGAGGTAATATCCCACCACACTCTGCTCATCTAAATGAGATCCTTCCGAATCGAGGCGAGACACAAAAGACACATAAAGCTTATGAATGTTGTTGGATTCGCAGCATGTGGTCGAATCTGACACCAGTCTTTCCTACAATTCACAGACTGATGATAAATGACACGACAGTGGATTAGTGTTGCTGCTGTGACATGTGCACGTGTGTTCTCGTGCACAGCTCGACAAATCCAGAGAAGAATCTCACTCTCTAACACACATCTTTAGTTTGAGTTCCAAGGTGATGTTTTCAGTCTTTATGTTGATAAAGGAAGGTCAGACTAAGACCTTTATCTAGAAAGGGAGAGATAGTTGAAGAACTTCCTGTAATTACATGGGAAGCTTTATAACAGTAGAAATAATGTGAGTAAATCAAACAAGAAAACCTTGATGAGCGAGGAAATGAGAAAAATTCTTGACCTTGATTAAAATCAATAATTTTCCATTCAATCTGACTGTTTTTGTCTGTATTACTGTTTGTATACATGATAAATGTAGGTAAGGTTAATTTGTCTGCAACAAACAGAAGACAGAATTGTCATGTGCACTCATCCTGCTACACTTGCTCCAGTTCATAATCCCTATTTTAAATTTCTTTCCAAAGTTGTCTCGTAACAATAACTTTTACAAATCTGGACCAAAACACAAACAGATTTAACTCCAATCTGTCGTATTTTTGAGCTGCAGCATTTTGTATTTTTTCCTCCCTGCATCTACGTGTTTGTGTTTCAGGTCACTGGTGTGTGTGTGTGAGGAGACGTCCAGAAGTAGGACAAACACATAACAGCTTTTTAGGTTTGATTTCATAATCAGAATAGGAAATGCATTGAAAAGAGGCATGCAGGAAAAAGTGTTAAACACAATGAAGATAAAAACCAAGTGGTGAATACATACAATGTGTCAGAGTATAAGTAGAAATATAAAAACACTGTAATTATGTCACTGAAATAAAAATAGGTGAATGTTTTCAGACTTGGTTAATGCAACCCTTTGGAATTTGAATGCATTAAGCTTTATTATCTTTTATTAAAAACACTGTTACACTATACAATATAATCCCCAACTTCACCCTCCAGCTGTTGTTTAATTATTGTTTGTTATTCCTGTTTGGTTTTTAACCAACACCTCAAGGAAAAGTTTGCCAAGCCCACATCAATCCTTAAAATATTTTTGTCTTTCTGATAACATTAGAAAAGCAAATGAAGACATGAAATACACTTCTAGCATTAATTATATTTTTACACATGCTGGACTCCCTGCTATGCTTTATAATTTTCTGCTCATTGCTCTAATATAAACCTCTAGTCTATAGATGCCATGAATAAAAGTGACATTAATCTAGCGTCATGGCTGAGTGTCAATAAACTGTCAGTTCTTGTTTAACTGATTTTAACACCAGCTGCAGAAGAAAATCCCTGCTGTGGCAAAACATACATACAGGAAACGATGAAGTCTAATTATAAGAAAAATATCTAAAGTAATTGTCTTAAAGACATCATCATACACCTGCTTCAACTAACCTACTTTTACCTGGACAAAGCAGGCAGCACTGTGAGGATCATGTTCTTGGATTTCTCCAGTGTCTTTAACACAATTCAGTCTGTTTTACAGTGTAAAAACCTCCAGCAGACACAAGTGGATGCCTCCACAATCACCTGGATTAAGGACTATCTCACAAACAGACCACAGTTTGTGAAACTGAAGAGTTTTATGTCTGTCCAGGTGATCAGCAGCACAGGAGTACCACAGGGGACTGTACTCTCACCATTCCTTTTCACTCTGTACAGCTCAGACTTTCAGACCAGGTCAGAGTTCTGTCATCTACAAAAATACTCTGATTACTCTGCAGGTGTTGGTTGGATCAGAGATGGACAAGAGACTGAGTACAGAGACCTGGTGGACCACTTTGTGTCCTGGTGTGGAAACAATCATCTTATCTTAAATGTGAACAAGACAAAGGAGATGATTGTGGATTTTAGGAGGAGCCGCAACATACCAACACCCATATCTATCATGGAGAAGAAGTGGAGGTGGTGGAGGAGTATAAATACCTGGTGTTCACCTGGACAACAGACTGAACTGGAGACACAACTATGATGCTGTTTTTAGGAAGGAACACCCACTGCATTCTTACTACACTCCTTAAAACATCTCCAATACTGGTGTTGTCCAGTCCAGGTCCTTTAGGGTCACTCTGTTCTACCTGTTTCAGATGTTTCTCTGTTTCAACACCTGATTTAAATCATAAAAAGGTAATTCAACCACTGAATCAGATGCATCAGAGCAGGATATGGGATATCAATATCCTAGACTCTGCAGAGATTATCAATGTCCTGACAGAGTTTTATGTTACAGTGTGGCATCAGTGTAAGAAAATCACTTATAATCATCTATTTTTGACTCAAATGACTGGATAAATAATTGAGTTTGAGATATTTTTGATGTTGAACATGCTGGTATTTCAAATTACTTTGAGATAAACTGAATGTCAGTGTGTGTTTCACATTTGTTAAAGACTTTTTGATTGTTTTCTCTGGTGATTACAGTAATCTGATAGTAGACACGAAAATGCAAAGACAGCTGGAGCGTGCAGTGCAATTTTCATTTAATAATTAGCACCTGATTACAACCCTCACCTAATGTAAAAAATAGTTTTAACAGGTCCAAGACTCACCCCTCAAAGCTTATTGCCACCTTGTAGGCCACGCCCACGATGGCTGTCAGGACCAACCCAGTAGGACTGGCGCCGCTGGAGACAGAACAAGGAAGAGAGAACGGAGTGAGAGGAGAGATTGTTCTACCTTACTGAGAACATAAAACACATGCACATCCAAAACCAAAACACTGACCTACATTCTGTGTACTGGATCAGAAAACAGCACAGTGACTCAGATTTAAATAAGAAGATGACTCGTGGAAGTAAGTTATTACGTATGTGTGCAATTCATTTCTAACTGATTAGAAATGAACCCTGTGATGAATCCAGGAAGAATAAAACACATTAAAAACAATAAAAACTGACTTGAATGAATATTTATGATAAAACAGTAAAAGTAAAAGAATCAGCACAACTAAAACAGGGTTTATCTGTGAGATCAGCTGAATAATATGTCCAGTTAACATCGTAGAGTCTTTATTTAGCATCTGAACTTACTGTAAACAAAATTCTAATGCATGAGAAGTTGTTGCTGAAGACTTAGAAGATCATAATCAAACAATTTTAGGATGGAATTTAAGGTGATTGAAGGTCAAAACAAGAAACAAACAAATCTTACCAAGAAACAACAAAACTAAACAATTTGAGCTTTTACCTAAACTTCAAATACTATTATTTATTCAGGGATGAAACAATAACTTATACTGATACTTGGATCTGAGTACTTGCTGATACAGAGTACCAATGCCAATACTTCTACCACACAGAAAAATACAATGAATTGGAAGACAGGTTTTATTTTCTTCTCATCTTGTTACAACAATTGATGGTGAGCTCTATAAAGAAAAGAAAATAATAAAAATTACCACAAAACCAAAAATTTCAAGTGAAAATTTTAATTTTCTGGGAAATTAAGTCAGAGTTTTTCTACATTTTATGTATCGGCTCGTGGTTCATGGATACTGATACGAGTATATTAGAATGGTATCGGCCCCGATACCCGACACGAGTATTGGTATCGATGTATTCCTACTATGATTATTCATCAGAGCACTTCCCTTGCCTTTAAAAGAAGATGCTAGAGTCACATTGTGGGTTTCAGATTTTATCCACTACTTACATATCGTCTATGACGACACAGTTCCATTAAATTGCACAATTTTCTACCTTCACAGGTTGATAGCATGTTTATTTTAACACTTCTATTATGATTCTGCTAAACCTGCTAAAATGGAACAGTTTCCGTTTCATTCTACACGCCGCTTTGTGTCAATGGCACAACTAATACAATGAAATCGGTGCTTTCTAAGTCAGTTAAATAACAACTGATTCACGGCTTTTATCATCTCCACATCGGCCTCAGCGAGTCCCACTGATTCATACAAACCAGTCTGACACGATGAGTCGACAGACCTCGTTTTGTATTCCATCTTTGCTGCTGACCCACATACAAACGGTAATTACAACAAATGTTAAATCAAAGCTGGTCCGTGTCTGCTGACTTGACTGCCCCACATGGGGCATCTGTTAACTCTTTTTTTTCATCTACTGAGACCGGAATAAAAATCATTAATACAAATTCATGACACAAACCTTTTTACATGTTGACCCAATTGTTTTCCACTCAAAGAAAAACAGTTTATTGAGAAACAATGTTCAAGCTCACAGTCTTTTGATCCAGAAAACGGAGAGCTGCCATGTTCCTGACAGGTGTACTGGTGAACTAATGCTACATTAGAATAACATTTTCTAATTAGTCATCCATAAATCTCAGTCTCAGTGCTGTCTACCAATTATTTTTTAGGGAGATCTGTGTCTGTGCACATAAATATACACCTTGTGTATGTATGATTCCATATGTGCTGTCTGGATGAATCAGCCTGAAGATGCTCATTTGGCAGCAGAGACTAAAAAAACAGTGTTTTTTTTAGGAAAACCTGTTCAACTGATGATCTGTAGACAAACAGGAGCAAAAAAATGAACAAAAAAGCTCTGATAAACAGAATTCTGTTAACATTTTCCCTTACATTCAAATGCAAAAGAGGTATAACATATACTGTAGCATCAGACACAGCTGAGCAGAGTTGGGTCTGAGGACAGTATTTAGCCTCCAGCAGAGAATGATCTTCTGAAAGTCAGAACAAAATTATATTTTCTGACTTAGAGATACCAAATCCCCCCACAGGCACGCCACATGATGAATGTCTATGATGCAACTAAAGAGTGGAATTTACCGCTGTAAAATTATCATGATAAAATGATGCTGTTAAAACAAATATCCTTGAAGGGTTTGTCCAAAAAGTGAGAAACAGAGAAGGAAAAGGAGGGAATAGTTACAGGAGCAACACAAGGTGATGAGACGACCTAATTTTTACAGTGCAGCTTAATTATTCTATAATGTGAGACTTGGATCTCATCACTTCCATGTCACACAGTTTTCCTTTCAGCAAGTGGCAAGAATCAATTATTAATGTAAGTTTAAATATTGCATTCTCAGATTTGTCTGAGCCTGCAGCTCTAACATCATTTTGACGAAGATCTAAGACCTGGTTACAATGACTCATACCAACACGGTTTGGAGCACTTCCCACAGCCTCCTTACAGCAGTACTATAATAATCTAGTGTTCGCAGCCTGTTCAGAAGATCATGGCCAGATCGACGGTATGGAACAAATTTTTCCACAAACAAGACACACAAATCCTCTGCAAAGGAACGCAGTTGAATGCCTTCCAAACAACCTGAGCACAGATTACCATGATCAGGGATTATTTGCTTTATTATTTACTTCTAAAGACGAAGAGGACCGTATGTTTTTACGAGGACATAAAATAAACCCAGATGTAAAGCTGTTGTTTCCAGAAAATTGCAGTACTTCTCACTTTTCATGATGAGCGGAGCAACACGATGCTCAGCAAAGCTGATGAACTGATGGAACAGAGTCTCTGCTGCCTCTCAATCTAGAGCCACGCCCACTAGCATGGCCGTCTTCTCTACAGATCCTCCTGCCGCTTCAGAAGGAAACCAGCAGCTACAACTGCCATGTCTTCTTTTTCTTCTTGCTGCAGCTGTAAAAGGTACCAGCTGGAGTTTTCTCGGCATTATCTCCATCTTGAAAATTATAAGCTTTTCCAAAAATTTACGAGCAGATGTGATGATCAACACACAGGATTTGGAGTTAATGATTGGAGGTAATGTGCCAAAAGCCAAAGGATCTGATTTGCACATAGGGGTACCTTGAAACTGGTGGAAAGTTTCAAGCCACCCCTAAAAAAATGGCCACAATTTTCTCAAGAATGCCTCATATTGCTTTTGAATATTGAATGGCAGCCGTACCAACTTCCTACTAATGTATCCATAAACTAGTCTCACCTCTACAAATGTCTACAAACTCAAAATTGTGAGAGATTCATATGAACCATTGTTTGTAAGAACCACGTTGATTCACATGTGTAATGGAAATGAGTCAGTGGAATTCTGATGCAGTACTGAGATTAATTCTAGATTTATTCTGATCCATTTATTCCATTAATGGTATGAGTTTCTCATGAGCAATGTCTACTATTTAAGAAACAAATAGCACCAAATGTACAAAACTGGTTAATTTGCAGAAATGTTTGTACACAAGAATGAACACAAGGAGAAAAATAAGGTGGTGGAAGAAAAGCAACTAACACAAAATACATCTAGTATCAAACACACTCAGTTTTCTCATGAGATCCAAAGTTAATATTTTTGTGGAAGGAACAACTGCAGACAAAACAAGCCTCTCCGAGGTGCTTTTTATCACCTCATTTTGTTTTATTTTTAAATAAATGATATGTTTAAGACTCTGATTGTGAAGGGTTGAAATAAGTTCAGTGAGGCTTTGGAGACAACAACAGCACTTCAGACTGATTCAGTGTCTCGTGTTGCTATTTTGAAATTTAAAAACAACCATAACTGGGTTGGAATGAAAATTTAAAAAATGAACATCCAGGAGCACAATGAGGTGTGTTTGCTTCAATAGGTTGAAATTGTTTTTTCCCAACATTTCAACTTTATTAATAAAGAAATGACCCCTCTGTTTTTCAAGCCAAGTTAGAGTTAAAAACCCAAAGACAGTTTGGTGATCATCACCAGAAATTGCCACAAAAGATTGATGATGGCAAAGCAGGTTGAGGTTGCAGATCTATTCTGAACTGAGTAAATGATGAAAGGAAAAAGGAGAGTGGAGGTAAAATATGGAACTAAAATGATTCTGATCAACATGTATTAACAAAAAGACACATTAGGACTAATCACAGTTCACATACGAGCGCTGAGAAAGAAAGAAACGGAGCCCAACAGCTTTTATTAGCATCTGCTCCATCAACACTGGAAAGCTTGCCTAGCAACCACGCATGCTGAGCTGCGAGCAATGTTGTCACAGTTACCATGGAGACATGAGCACACGTAAAACTTTTTAATCTTTCCACCTTTTTCAGGAGTGATTTGCAACTTGCTGAAAACATTTTCCATTTTTAGGTGACAGTTCAATATGCAAGCATCATTTGACGTATACCACTCGCACGTGATGGATAATTTATGATCAGGTTTAATTTCTTTTTAAGTCCCAAATTTGCCCAAAAGAGTAATGACAAACCTTTCAAAACAGCTTGAAGCATTAAGACTCACAGGTGGAGGGGAAATGAATTCAAATTACTCCTTTTTCACCACAAAATGTCTAAACTTAGAATATTATTTTCTGCAAACACTCACTCCGTTTTCACATTCAGACTTACTTACATGAGTGCAAGGCCCAGGTAGTTAGCAGTGCTGCCCCAATACATTGGGTTCTCTATGATACTGAAGGGAAAACACGTCACCTTCTCATCCATCAGAATACCGAAATAATCACCTAAACAACAAAACACATCCGATTAGATCTAGAACAACAAAAACATAAACCCCGTCTGCTTTTATGCCTCTTCAGATCAGCTTTCTGAGGAAAATTATGATTTATTTCTAAAAAGACTAAAGATTATATGGATATATATGCTGACACTGTTTCACACTGTGATCATTTTTCTGAAACAAATTTTGGGTGAGAATTTGACCATTTTTAAGTTGTTTTTACGAGAAAAAGTGATGAACTATGACTTTACCCAGACAGTTTTTCATTTGTGTAGCAGCTGTCTTCAAGAAAATATGTTCAAAGCTAATGAAATGCAAGAATTACGGAATATAATAAAATACAGTGAAGTCATCCTTTATGTGACAAGTCGTTAGATGGCGCTTTTTATTCTGAAATGTCATTTAAATCTTTGAGTCGTGCAGTTCAGCAACATTCTTTTAGTCCAGGCGAGTTTCTGAGTCAGTCCAAGATGTCAATTACCTGGAAATTAGCTTTAAACTAAATGTGTAATCCAACATTATTAGTAAAGGGTCCAAAAATGTAGCACTTTTTCTCTTAGAATCAGTCGGCAGTTCAAATAAAAAAAAAAATAACTTCAGTAGATAAAGTTTAGCTTCTAAAAGCAAAAGTTACTTTGATTGTTTTTATTGTCTTTTAAGTATCATGTTACAAAAAGTGATGAGAAGTCACCCGAGTTGCTGTTGGATTTTCATCAGAATCTCATTTATTATACTATTTGACTCTCCAGTCATTTTGTTACTAAAACACAAAGTCCAGCCCAGTCAGTGTCCTCCAGCAGCTGTGAGAGAGACTCAATCAGACTGTTGTCAGGAATAGTGGGAGACTCTCACTCTGTTTTATTGATGCGATTTGTTATTGATTACTTCTGTGTTAATGGACTTTTCAGCTTATCATCTACATATTAAAAAAAAAAATGTTCTTAGAACTTTCTGTTTGACGCTGTGATGGACAGGTGACCTGTCCAGGTGTAGTGAGAGACACCAGCTCCCTGAGACCCTGAACAGGAACAAGCAGGTGCATACTAACTGAATAAATTACAACAATACAGTGCAAATGATCTTTATTTCAATCATTATATACATTTTCTGATAATTTTGTGCTCAGAATGCTTGATTCTTTTTCTTTTTCTCCAATCAATCACAACTTAGTTTCAAAGGGCACCGCCCCCTCTGTCTGTCTCTGGATTCAGACATACTGGGAAAGAAATCGAGTGGGTTCCAGACAACAGACAGTTTTAGGTTTTGTGGTCGCTGCTGTGAGTTTTAACAGCTTTTCGATGATATTGTGTTTAAATAAATGTGAGTGTGCACGTTGAAACTATGCCATATTCCTCAGATTTAAGGAAAGGATTGGTTGTCTTACTAGTCTGTCATACAGTTAGACAACCAACATGGAGGTGGAGCCAAGCAGTGACAAGGAGCAGGAAAGGTTTATTGTTTGTGTTGGACACATACCGAGGCACTGCCTTAGAAGACAAGGCGTCTTCCTTACGAGGACACTGGAACAGACTTGACTCACGTGACCGCGGCTGTCCGCTTACGCTCACTGTTTACGTGCACTGCTTACGTCCCTCCCATTGTAGTAGCATAGTAGCATAGCAGCATTCCTTCAGCCATGGAACATGAAATGTTAATAAAAATAAAACAAAAATAAATGTGCAAGCGCGTTAATACCTTCTAACCACCGAAGCTGCAACTACAAAGCAACTAACCCACCGTATACGTGCTTTGGATCTAAAAAACATTTTAGATATAAGCCCAATAGCAACAATTACTTAACTCACATTTGAACTGGAAATTTGCCTTTTAAGTAGCTGCTGCCGGCTCCTCAACCGCCATTTTTAAAAAAGTACCGCAATATATTCTGGGAAAATTTTGACTGAGGGAAGGCATCAAGGCATGTCCCATGTATCCTCGGTAAGTTAGCTAAACAGCAGGTAAACCGAGGACAGACGCCTCAGTAGCACATGAACATTGGAACGCACCTTGGCGGTTCTTGATGACGTGTCTCCACTGGGGCGGGACCAAAGCATTAAGGCGAGGTTCCTTGACATTTAGAAACACCCATTATAAATGTCACTTTAAAACAGGAAACAGATTTTGATTATAAAAAAAAAGTTAATTCATGGTTATTTGACTTTTATTAGCATTAGCAAATAGGTGCTAATTCAGAACTGACAATATTAAAAGGCAAAATGCTTTAATAATCTAAAGCGGGTGTTGCCTGTCACTGCGGGCAGCAAATACAACAGAATTAAAAATAGCAGCGTTGCTATAGTCTAGATAAATCAGAACAATACTGACGGATCTGAACAGACGCATACATAAACAAAACAAAATGAATCAATATACGAAGAAAAGTAGGACAAAATTAATCAACAATAATCTGTGAAACTGATAAAATCCTACAGATAAAGAGATGAAAGGTGATTCGTTTGAGTTACTGCGGTTAAAGCTGAGGCCAAAGGCCATGTCATGTGATGTTGTTCATCTGAAGGTTTATGTAAGACTTTCCAGGACTGAATAAATCATGACATATAAAACCTTTGAAGTGAAAGAGGGCGGGACTTCTTTTCACCATCACTGTGACATTTCAAATTAAAAGTTAAACTCCAGAAATAAAAAAAAAATAAATTGCTGACTTTTAGTTTTGTGAATAAACACATCAATAGGCTTCCAGCAGACAAAGATGGCTCGTTAAATTACACATTTGTTGCTGCTGGCCTGGTTTTCTGTCAAAAAGAAGCTGCTAACGTAGAAGTTATATAACCTTTTCATTATGTATGCTCTTTTTAAGACTGCAGGTAGGCTGTGACAGAAAAAAAATATTATATAAACAAATCTGTTTGGGGTTTAATAGAAAACAGGTTTTCAATAACATGTACTAAACTCAGTTTTTGACCTCCAAAGGGAGAACTGGTGGTAACCCATTCAGATATGAAAGCCAATCACAGCTTTTTCTCCTCCTGCATCACTTTTACTTTATCACTCCACTGTTAAGAAAATATGAAACCTTTTCTCACCTGAACAGAAGCGACTGTTGGAGACTGAATGTTAGAGAATCGGCACTAAAACTCAGACTAACATTAATTCACAACATTTTTGCATCCACAATCTACTCATTTACAATGTTGGATTTCCAAAGCAAATAGAGTGAATTATAGTGTCACAAACAGGTGCTTGAAGTTCAGCAGGTGGGACCAGATCTAAAGCAGGACTTCTGACACAAATAGAAGCGGGTCAAAGGGAAAATTCAGGTTTTCTTCAGGTCATAATTTGACACTCACTTTTAAATCTGTAAATTTTAGATCTGTCAAAGAAGAAACTGTGATGAAGAACATTTTTAAATCATTAAAAGTTTGTACTTTCACAAAGAAAAATGCTGAATAAAAAAAGGTCTTTAAAGGTATGTAAGACCTTGTCATGAAATCCGAGTCCTGCAGTTCATGTAGAGCCCCCGCCCCCCCCACGTCTGTTCTCAGCCACTCATCCCCTCCCTGATGTTTCTGTTGGGTTGCCAGTTCTGATGTTGATCCTCACTTTGTTTCACTTGTATTTGTTTAATTTTTGGGAATGTCTGAAGGCTTATTTATTCAGTGTTGAGTTTTCCTAAGTGCATTTGAACTTCCCATCACATGCAGCTCAGCTGATCAGTTGGAAGGATGTGGTGGTTTCTTACTTTCTGCTGCTGCTTGTGTTGAAGACTTGGCAGCCTTGCAGACTCACATGTGATTCGTTATGGAACCAGGAAGTCTGGACGTGTAAATAATGATTCTGGTCCGAGTTAGCTTTTATAAAATGACAGAAACTAGTGACCACCCAGCTGACTGAGATCCAGATCTGTTACCATGTAACTTTACTTTCAACATCGGTGGGACATTAAACTGTTGTGTGAGTATTTACCTGTAAAACTCTTACATACTGTATGCGGCGCTGCATGAAGTCCTTTTAATTTCAGTTCATTGTTCTGCAGCTCTGTTTGTAGTAATGGGCTATAAAGATTTGTTTATTCTGTAAACGGTATGCTATCACATTTTAACTTCTGATTTTGTAAATGTTGGATAATAATCTCTGCAAGACATGAAGAGTTAGGACCTGATTTATCAGGTTTGTGGTTGTTAAAACAGACGCAAATCGCTCAGCGGCCGCAAAAACAAGCAGCGGGTGATTTACTAACAGCGTGCAGGCAAATCTGCGCCTGTTAAACCTGCATTTTTGCGCCTTGATGAATATGCAATGTGGGCGTTTCTGTCAGAAGACCCAAAATATTGGGATGAGAACATGTAAATAAGTGGGCGTTCCAGGCACAGTGAGATTTATCAAACCTGAAACTGTTTGCGGCTTCTAATTTTGCGCGTATTTTTACCGCCTTTGAAAAGCGTCTTAACTCGGCGCAAAAATGGATGCAGCGATCGTTGCAAGGAGAAGACACAGACAGACGCGTCAATCATTCCAGCAGTTAGTGCTGCGTCTCCCAGTAGATTGTCCAGTGTGTGTCACAGGTTGTGAATACAGTGTTAAAGGCAGATACATTAATTTTCCAAACACTTATGATGCAGACGTTGCACCAAATTATCCAGACTCATAATTGTTTCATTCTGAGGAACACTAGCTACGTACGTTTACGAGGTTGAGAGATTGTGAATATAGAGATTACAACTCTTGGGTGGTGTGTGACGTTATTCGTGCTGTAAATATCATTCCACGCATTTCTGAATTTAATAGCAGCCTGTGATCTATTCCTAAGGTGATGACACAGACCCCCTTTACCCCTTGCACTCTACCCAACTACTGGGGAGTAACATCAATTTAATCTGGCCCACATACACACGAGAAACGTTTTGGAGCGCACTGCATCCTGAAAAGCAGGTGTTGGTGTTTGGACCACGCAGGGGAGGGGGGGGGGTGACTTTACACACCAGATCGCTCTGATTGCTGCTGTTCGCCGTGTGTTGCATGACATTTAACAACATCACAGACCGGAGCCTGAAGATGTTTTTGCTGCAGCTCAACAATATACTTTTTGAATCTTTGGCGCATATTTGAAGCTCGAAAGGCTCGAAATTCTCCTCATTTGAATATTGCTTTTTGCGCCGGTTAACGATTGCACAATCAGTCTTAGTAGATCACCCGCAAATTAAGATCACGCGCTTGGCGCAAAACTTTTGTGGCGCACGCAATTTTGTGCTCTTTACTTAGAATATTGCTAAATCAGGCCCAATGACTTTTCCTAATATCTTTTTCTGAAGACAGTTTTACCTTTTTCCACTGAGACACAAACACCTCCAGCTCAGAGGAGATGGTTAATATCTGATGCTAAATTTGTGTTGCAAACACACAGATCTATGACAATCAAACGCTGTTCATCATGACGAGAAATGTATAAAATATCAGCTGGTTTCTATAAATTGGATTCTATAAAATGAGCAAACTGCACCAGTTCAGAGAAACGCCGTCATGCTGGCAACTCAGAATAAGCCACAAATGTCCCTTTCTGAACTAGAATGAAGTGCAAAAAATATCAATTGAGTTTGCAATAAATGTGCAATCCTTTAGTGAATTTGGATCCCAAACCATGTGATTAACACAGCAGTGTTTTGTGTAATTTCACTGCAGCCTCTGTACCATCAGTTTGAATCACCAGGTGACTCTCAGGGTTTTAAATAGAGCCGGTGACACATTTCACATTATAGTTAAAGTCATAAGAAGGTAGTTATATACGTTTACTGTGAGCTCTCAGTCAGATACCTGTTGTGATAAATAATCCTCAAACAGATCAAACAGAAAATGATGTTGTGAACTTTGTGTCGTTCCTCCATTAAATCTCAGCTCTTCTGACCTCAGATGATCTCAAGCTAACGATATTTACAGTGGGGCAAAAAAGTATTTAGTCAGCCACCAATTGTGTAAGTTCTCCCACTTAAAAAGATCAGAGAGGCCTGTAATTTTCATCATAGGTATACCTCAACTATGAGAGACAAAATGAGGAAAAAAAAATCCAGAAAATCACATTGTCTGATTTTTAAAGAATTTATTTGCAAATTATGGTGGAAAATAAGTATTTGGTCAATAACAAAAGTTAATCTCAATACTTTGTTATATAGCCTTTGTTGGCAATGACAGAGGTCAAACGTTTTCTGTAAGTCTTCACAAGGTTTTCACACACTGTTGCTGGTATTTTGGCCCATTCCTCCATGCAGATCTCCTCTAGAGCAGTGATGTTTTGGGGTTGACGCTGGGCAACACGGACTTTCAACTCCCTCCAGAGATTTTCTATGGGGTTGAGATCTGGAGACTGGCTAGGCCACTCCAGGACCTTGAAATGCTTCTTACGAAGCCACTCCTTCGTTGCCCGGGCGGTGTGTTTGGGATCATTGTCATGCTGAAAGACCCAGCCACGTCTCATTTTCAATGCCCTTGCTGATGGAAGGAGGTTTTCACTCAAAATCTTACGATACATGGCCCCATTCATTCTTTCCTTTACACGGATCAGTCGTCCTGGTCCCCTTGCAGAAAAACAGCCCCAAAGCATGATGTTTCCACCCCCATGCTTTACAGTAGGTATGGTGTTCTTTGGATCCAACTCAGCATTCTTTCCCCTCCAAACACGACAAGTTGAGTTTCTACCAAAAAGTTCTATTTTGGTTTCATCTGACCATATGATGTTCTCCCAATCCTCTTCTGGATCATCCAAATGCTCTCTAGCAAACCGCAGACGGGCCTGGACGTGTCCTGGCTTCAGCAGGGGGACACGTCTGGCACTGCAGGATTTGAGTCCCTGGCGGCGTAGTGTGTTACTGATGGTAGCCTTTGTTACTTTGGTCCCAGCTCTCTGCAGGTCATTCACTAGGTCCCTCCGTGTGGTTCTGGGATTTTTGCTCACCGTTCTTGTGATCATTTTGACCCCACGGGGTGAGATCTTGCGTGGAGCCCCAGATCGAGGGAGATTATCAGTGGTCTTGTATGTCTTCCATTTTCTAATAATTGAGGGACAATTGAGTGGAGGACCGAGGAGCCTCTTAAAGAAGTTACAGGTCTGTGAAAGCCAGAAATCTTACTTGTTTGTAGGTGACCAAATACTTATTTTCCACCATAATTTGCAAATAAATTCTTTAAAAATCAGACATTGTGATTTTCTGGATTTTTTTTCCTCGTTTTGTCTCTCATAGTTGAGGTATACCTATGATGAAAATTACAGGCCTCTCTGATCTTTTTAAGTGGGAGAACTTACACAATTGGTGGCTGACTAAATACTTTTTTGCCCCACTGTAACTTCCTTCTGGTCTGATTAACAGAAATTAGAAATGTTTGTCAGAGAAGGTTGATGATTAGCGCAGAAGTGCAAATACAAGTTGGAAATGACTGTTTTATTTACTGGTGCAGGAAAATCCCTAAAAATTGATGTTTGCAGACAAACAGAGCCCCCGTAACAAACAAATCAATCTGGGCTCATTTGTTTTATTTCAGCTCATTTTATCTTTATTGAGTTAATTTTTTATTCTCATATCCAGTTTAGTACCACAGCTACGTTGGAAGGCTGTTAAATTTCTGGCTTCAGCATCTTTTGTGATCAGAAATATATCAGTTACTTCGTCAATCTGTGAGTCTGTAAATAGTTCAAAGATTTGTATATTTTGAGTTCGGTAACAAAACTAAAATAAGAATCTAATCACATTCTATTTTTATAGATATTTTTAGACATTTTCTGCCAGATGAAATATTTATCTCTTTCAAATATAACAACTGATGGCTAGTTTTTATTGTATTTTCTGTTATACTGCAGCTAATCAACAGAGTCTTGACTCATGATCTCTATCAGGTTTTACCCTGTTTAGTGATACAATATTAAAACTGACTTTGATACTCACCTAAAAAAGTTCCAGTGAATCCCAGAGCGATAAAGCTGCTGAGCACAAGAACAGTTCCCAGAACCATGAGCGCTACCCCGACGTAGAAAACATCTGTCCGCTCCATCAGCGACCAGCGGGCCTGGACCTTCATCGCCACCGTCACGCTGAGTAAATAAACAACAACAAACAGACTGCTTGTTTTTATTATGGTCCTTTATACAGATTAAAACTGAGCTGCTCTCTTTACAATATTATTAGTTTGAACAGTTGAACTGAATTAAATACTGTTGATTACGTGTATCCCTGTAAGACATGTAAACTTCCTGATGTTACAATAATTATAATTCAAGCATTGTCTTTAAAATGATGTAGTCTATTTATATTTGAAGGGTTGTTTACCTATTTTTGTTCTCTTTTATATTATAAAGTATTTTCATGTTAAAATCCGTCACATAAAATAGCTTTAAATAAAGTTTGATAAATTGACTGATAGGAAAAGTATTAGAATATTGTATGAGTACACAATCAAGAGTTTCACACAATTTTTTATTAGTGTTTTTATTACTGGTATTTATTTTTAATTTGTATTATTTGAGACTATGATTAGTCTGATTTATAATCAGCAATCAGTTTTGATATCTTTAGTTTTCACATCAAAACAGATGTTGTTTGATGCTTTATTGCTCAAATTTGTCCAAAAATCTTCTTCCACTGTCTCATCCTGCTGGATAATCAAATAATTAGAAATTACTTTAAACATCCACGATCTCCACATGTAACACCAGCAGTCATTGAGACTGAATGTTGTTTTAACACAAGTGGGACTAAAATGATCCAAAAATCAGCTGATGTCAGCAAGTTTTTCAAGCTGAGTGAGACCTGCGACCTCCTACGTTTTGTTGACGTGACAGATCAAATTCCTCTTAATTAGAAACATGATCCGTGTCTCTGGGAATAAAAGGAAAACAAAGCAGAAAACAACAGCTGCACAAAAAGATCAAACCTTTCATTTTCATGACCAGCACCGCCTCCTCTTAAGCATCTTGTGTTTATGCTAGCGGACATGCTACAGAGTGATTATCTGTGAGGGCTTTTTACTGGCCATTTGTCTGACATCACTCTCCATCACTCTCTGCAGATGAATGAAGGAGCTGTGGGTTGACTAAGTGCAGTCAGACAGTAAAAGCATTTTCATTTGGTTTTGAGTGCTTTCCCACAACGCTGATGTGAAAGGTTGGTGACTAGGTTTGAAAAGATGTCACCTGAAATGTGATGAAGCTGTTAGCTGCTCTACAGGATTGAGGATTATCAGTCAGTCATTACTGGAATGTTAGATAATTGCAAATTAAATCAAATTTAAATCAAAGAGCTGCACTTGCAGCTCAGTCATCCATGTAATAATATACACCTGAAAGGTATTTCATTTTAAACACCAAAACTCTGGTTAAACGATCAGGGTTATTTTCCTCAAATAAGTGTCAAAAATCTGCATCATTTATGAAACGGTTTGTGTTGGATAAAAGAAGAGCAGAGTGCTTGAGTTCTACATGTGGGCAGTATGCAAATAGCAAAACACTGAGTCACACAAGTATTTTTCTTCTGAATTATCCAGCTTAGCTGTGGTTTCATTTCCTTTGACCAATCTTGGATTTTGTGATAAAAAACTGAATAAAAATCTAAATCAAACTCATTAAAGTTGCATAATTTTAGAAAAATATCCAGTTTCAATATGATTGTTACATTTTAGGACACAGTCCTGCTTCAGGACTAATTTAACTATGTGTTTGTTCATGTTTCACTGTTTTGCAAACATAATTTGTCCATGAGATTGAAGAACTGACACGTTGTGTATCTGTGTGTTTGTGTAATTTTGTACAGATTTGGGAGATTTTGTGTGTTTCCTGAAAACAAAAATGGCTCCCAAGTCAAAACTAGGTTTGGGGTTGATGGAAGAAAAGTGGGTTACGGGGTCTGTGCTGTGACTCGTATGGCGCTCTTCCTTTGTTAAAGGAACCAGGAAGTGGAGTGTGATGTGGCGTGTTGTTTGGTCACGTAAGACACAAAGAGCCACTGCTGGGTTGTCTGTTAAATAACCTGGTCTGGACAGGAGCACTGCTGGGATTTGGATTAGAAAACAGGGTCGGGGGATGGAGATGTGGCCAGCGTGCTTATGAGAGGACTGACCACCATAACAGCCGCTGATGAGTCACCGCTCATTCGAAAAAAACAAACTTTCTCCAAACTTTTTGCATGTTGGGAGAATGTATGGCCGATAGATGTAGAAGCCGTGTGGAGTCGGATTTTTGATTTGAACTGTGAGACTTATACTTGTTTATTAAAAACTATGAAATGAATCTCTTCAAGCTTTAAAATAGCTTTGATTATAAAAAACTCTGTGAGGATCTTTAATACTCTTCTGGTTTATTTATTTATACAACAGTCACTTTAAATCTACTTACATTTCTGTTTATTCTATAACTTTATGGCATGTAACATTCTTAAAATATAATTTCTTTTAAAAGATCTACTATAAACGGGTTTAATCGTATTAAATCAACTTGTCTGCTTGATGAGACACATCCTATTGGAACTGCAGCAAATGTGTGGAGAAAATATTTTTACTTTTACTCTATTAGTATTATTCAAATAAGGGTTTCCGTGAGATGTTCTCTGTGTCAGCAGCAAGTTACCATGAAGCTCCTATCAGGTAGAGTCATGATGCATGCAGCTGCAAGTTGCATGACGCCACTGTGTGATGGTGGCATGAACGGATCCAAAATCTTGACGACCAAGTGGGCCCTACTTAGACACGCCTCCACCGCTGCCACAACACCCCCCCACACTCCCATAGACTCCACATGCTGCCACTGCTCTGAATAACCAAATCAAAACCAAACAGGCTAAACCAAACCAAAAATGCACTTCTTTTCCAATTTACAATAAACCTAATAAAAAAAAAAATCACTGACAGTCTCATAAATCCCAGAATTCACCATTTCAGAACATTTTATCCAACAAAAGCAAAAGCGGTTGAGCCAAAATGACAAACATTAAGTACGGTACATGTTGACTCATCACACAAACATCATTTATTAAAACATATTATTGACAGCTCATCACTCAGCATCAGCATCAAGATGCAGCACTGAGCACCGGGCAAAGTGACATTTGATGATTTAAACTAATCCATACAGTAGATATGTAGCAGCCCTGTGTCATAAAACATTGATCATAATTACAATTTTTCTATTTGATATATTCTTAATGAGCACATGACATGTTGTTAGTAATTATAGGAGGAGTCAAAGTGGTATATTTTATAGTTAGAACTTGTAAATCATTAAACCCCAAAACCTCAGAGTTAATTCATTTAATGGCTTATAATTAGAATATGAAGCATCAACAGTAGAGTGTAAACAATAGAAGTTATTAGTACTGACATGTTATCAGATAAAAATATATCTGTTCATGTGTGTGTGTGTGGGGGGGGGGAGGGGGAGGGGGCAGTAAGTGAATCAGCCTCTGTTGAACTAGGTCAATTGGGCAAATAAGAAAATAAAAAAGACATAACACTCCAACGATGCCTTGGAGCAGCGGACGATTCTGTTTACTCTGCTTGACATCTGCTTGAATCCCAACTGGCTGGTCTCAAGCTGCAGTTTAATCAAAATAACAAGCTCCTTCTAGATACAGAGGCTTGTTTCAAGGAAGGCTACTTCAGTCCTCTGCAGCACTGTGCTGCTTCTTCTTCTGTTGAAGGTAAAACTTCCACTTTTCTCTCAGAATATAGAAGCTGAGAGTCTTGCAACAATTGTCAGAGTCTTATTCTGGCAATGTGCAGGCTGCATGCGTGGGGTTCATTCGTGAAACTGTATTTGGGGTAAGGTAGAGGTTATATTAATTTTTTTGTCAAGCAGGAATATTTATTGAGCGTTACCTTGTTTAGAAAAGATGCTTTTTGTTTATTTTATTAAACTTACTTTTGCTTTCTACACTGGACGTCTACTGTGAGTCCTGAGGTCTATTCTTCCTTTAACTTTCAAATAAAACTAATACTTTTTTAACATAATTCTTTTGAGTACTTACCTGGGGACAGAGCTGGTGACATGGACAATAACTAATATGTTCTTGTTGGGGTGGGGCTGGCTTATTCGTGAGACACTTCAACGGTCAGATTATAATCCGCATTACAACATCTGACCCCTCCTTTCCACCGGACACGTAACAGACGTGTAACATCAGTAGGGCTGTGTTTAAAAATCGATTAATCGATTTAAATCGATTTAAGAATAAAAAATCTATAATCGATTCATAAAGCACTAAATCGATTTTTTAAAATATACATTTCCTTTTGTTACAGTTATGCCACATGCCACTGCTTCTGGATATTTTTAATGAAAACATGAATATTAAATGTATATAAAATACGCACTGTTGAAAGGCTGCTTCAGCATTTCATAAAAATTGCCATCTACGAATGTCTGATATTCAAGAAATGCTAATGTGACAGAAATATCTGAAAAAAGAATCGATATTGAATCGAATCGAAATTAATCAAAATCGAATCAATTTTTGCTCTTGTGAATCGAATCGAATCGATTCAGGAAATTAGGAGTGATACCCAGCCCTAAACATCAGTGAAGTGTAATACGCAGCTGATAGCTGCCATTAAAGTCAGTGAGACGGTTTCCACCAGGCGCGAAGCATCGTGAATAGGACGCGTCTCAGAAGCGTAGTGTTGCAGCCTTTATGCGGCAGTTCTATTTTTAATGCGGGACGCTTTTAAAACACATCAAGATCAACAGTTTAGTTTGGACCAGACAGGAATTCAGGTTTTCATGAAATGTAATACCTGGAAGTTTCAAAATAAAAAGGGCACAGGCGGATTTCCATTTGCAAGACTACAAAAAAGTACAGACAGTTGAATCCCGAATGAAATCAAATCAAAAATACTTTATTAATCCCCGAAGGGAAATTAAGTAAGTAAACATGTTGTCGTCTCTCTCCCTGCCTTTTGTTGTGTGTATCTAACAAAATCACATCTCCGGGGACCAGCTGGATGGAACGCTTTACACGAGTGAAACGCATCTGAAACGCTCCTGGTGGGAAGGAACGCACGGCTAAGTTCACGAGTAAAACGCTACGCACAGCTGACGCGTCCAGTGTAAATGAGGTGTTACTCTTAAGCATCTTACAATAAAAACAAAAGCCTATAACCAGCCTGTGATCTTTATGAGGTAGGAAACTTCTCTTTAATTCACTCTTTTTGTTCACAGATCAGTTATAACATGATAGAAAAACACAGTAACTGTTTAAAGGTCAGGACTTGCGGCCCCAGCTCTCCAGTCCATGGAGTCTGGTTTAAAAAGAACCAAAATGGCAGCAACTGTAAATATTATACAGTGGTGGATGGTTATATGCATGACCTCGGTGCCAAGCAGTTTTATGCATATAAGCGTTGTGTGCATTTATCCGTCGGAGGTCATTTGGACTGTAAACACGGGTAGAAGTGTTCAGAATTAATAACAGATAATCAGAAATGATGTAATAACACAGTTACAATGTATTAGGAGAATAAAACTCTCAAACAGAATGAGTTATATACTCGTAGAGAGGATCCACTATGACACTATAAGTAAACAGATGCACCAGATACGTGCGTGCACATGGACACGACGGTAACGACACAGATTAAGTTACAGTTAGTAACAGAACAGAACGGTTTTCTATATCAGATATTAAGAACTCATGATCGGGCAATAAAAACTAGAACAATTTCATACTGAAGAAGCTGGTGATTAGTTTTTTGGCGATCCTCTGACAGCTTCAGCCAGACGTGCCAGAGCAGTCTAGTTCCAGGCACATGACAGCGAGAGTGTGTGAGAACACCAGCGGAGGTTTACAGTCTAGTGAGAAACAGTGAGATTTAGTGAGATGCAGGTATGATACCTCCAAATGTTTTGTGCATATAAGTGCACAGATTCTCTATGACGCAGGAACGTGCTCAGCAGTTTTGTGCATATAACCGAATAACTGCTAATTTTAGAGGTTCACAAACTTCTACTACTCTGAAATACATTTCTTCCTAAATAAAATACATTTTTGGGTTGAGACTGACTATATGTGATTACTGGGTGACAATAAAGTTTGACCCTTCTCTAATTCTAGCTTAGATCATTTATAAAAAAATCAGGTTCTTCCTAAACCACTTTATATTGCTTATGTTAAAATGTTGATTAGAGAGCTCTTCAAAAAAATAACATCGCTTGAATAACTTTCCCCCAATTTTTTCATTTGTTTAGTTCCCAAAAAGCCCATTAAACAGATGATGTGCTGCCCTGCATGTTTAAAATACATGATATGCAACTACCATCCTTAAAGTGTAACAGTCAACCATAATTAGCACTCATAACAGCACAAAGTAAATCCGCCTGTCTTCAGGCCGCGTGACACTGAAGGCTAATCATTAATACCTGTGGTCATTAAAGTCAAACAAGCTAATCACTGGAAAGTAATATTTAAAAGTAGTTTCTTTTAGGGAGGGAAATAAATGATTTCCAGCACTAAATACACATTTGGAAATCAAGGAACAGACATAAATGTGTCAGATGTAATTTTAAGTATCAAATAACGACTTCTGAACAAACCCTGAAAAATAAAGCATAGCATCTGTGTAATGGTCTCAATACTGAATACAGTATATAGTTGTTCTGTATTGATTATTTATGTTTAAGAACTACAAGTCTACCTGATACTGTATATTTTGTCTTTCTACAGTACGTCAGCGACTGTAAACGCTGAGACAGGCGTGACGTCTTTGGAGCTTAACCCTCGACTTCTCAGACATGTCTGAGATGTAAAGTGCATCTGCTCTTTGATCAGCTGATTAAATTAGACAAGTCAGTTTTTCAAGGGTACCACCTCAGTTCAACAGACATTGTATATAAAAACAATAGATGATGTATATCATCATTAGTGTCACACAGAGGCCATTTGTTTTAGGTTCCCTGCTGTCGGCTTTACCCCCACCACAGAGACTCTGATCAGTGACCAGACAGGAAGTCATTCACAGGAACTGGAGACATCTGTTACAGAACTGGGTGAGTGAATGAGGTAACGTGTTGGCTCATGGAACATTTAGGAGGTTACTGAATAGAACGTTTCCATATAGTTTGGTCCTGTCACACCCACACTCACCTGTGTAACATCATCAGCTGTTTCCTGTTAGTAATCAAGCTTCCTCAGCTCTGCTTTCATGTCTGAGCCTGTTCTGTTTCTTGCATCTGATATTAAAGATTTTACCTGTTTGCCTTCATGCTGCTGATTTACTGCACCTCGGGTCCTTCTGCAGCATTACAGGTCATTATTCTGGAGGAAAAATCTGAGTCTTTCTCAATTTTGCTTTCAAATTATGGAGAATGTTCAAGAAATTGAAATTCCCACAAGGAATTGAAACTCCTGTTTTACATGGGTAGCTTTGATAATAATGACATTAAAACTAAATTATTATTTATTTAATCAACACTTTCTCTTCATGTGTGACTGAATTAATTGTTATGTCCTGCTATATTTAGCTTCTCTGTATTAATGCTTCACAGCAGCACAGAAACAAAACAGTCATGACATTTTATCCGACTGAAGCAGCTGGTTGAGGAAAGTGTTTCTCAGCAACAGACATGTTAAAGAAAGAAAAGAAAAGACTTTTGTAGTGTTATACTGTATTTGTGTGGTTATTATGTTGGTGCTTTGTCACTATTTTGATCTATAGCTGGAGATCTGTGAGTGTGTGTTTGATGGAGAAGCGTGGGGTGATGCTGGCACATTCAGGACCGTAGGCATGGTTGGAGAAAAAGCATGAAATAAGGCAACAGAGGTGGAAGGAAGAAGATGTGGAGGAGAAGCATGCCCCCCCCAATAAATAAATAAATAAATAAATAAAAAGCAATGGAACAAAAACTCCTCAGATTTTGCAGAAGAAGAATATTTTAGGGATGCTGGACAGGGGCGGAGTTTAAAGAGCAAGGAAGAAGGAATGCACTCAGTTTTATGGTACATAACAGGAGAGAGAACAGTGACCTATTCCTTTTATATCCATGTGTTATATCTGTTCTATGTGCTGATTGGACAAGAGTTAAAACAGAAAACAAATAAATCAAACAAAAAGAAAGGAGAAGAAAATGTGTCCTTTTACCTGTGGCTGCGGAAAACATTAAGCAGGACGATGACAAAGCCCAGACTGTAGCAGGCCAAGAAGGGGCTACCAAAGAGCCTGGAGAGTCCTCGTGTACGATACTCCCATCTTGCCACCTGAACGAGCAAGTAAAAGAATAAAGCACGTCAGATGACACTGTGAATTATTACACTAACCTAAATTTAAATTTTCCCACTGGATGTAACCTGTAAACATTGTTTTCACTAAATCTAGAATCATGACTCAAGCTGCAGAATAGCAGCAGTATTTATTTGGAGGAACTGCAGTCAGCTCATGTTGTCTTCATCTACCAGCTTGAATTTTACTTTAACTGATGCCTCTTCCAAGAAACAAGTTAGAATAAAAAAAAAATAGTCGGGCTGTTAAACTACAATCTATAATGCCAAAATGATACAGAAGAAATCCAACATGGTGGTTCTGAACATGCAAAGACTAACACACTGAGGATTTGTAACTCTGGCTCCAACACTGGCAACTTGTTAAAGAACTTTTCATCATCTGTTCAGCTTGATTTGATATTTTATAGAAAAACTGCTGGTTTATGTTGTTATGTTGGACTGTAGCTGGACTAGTTAGCACTAGTTAACCCGTCATGAAGACAACAAACACTGAACATCTGGATTCTCAAAGGAAACATAATTAACCCTGTAAATTCTAAGTTTAATTCAATGATCTCACCTTTATTGGATGTTTATAAGAATTTATTAAAATGGGTAATTATCAAGGATCCTAATCAGATACTGAAACAAACCTCAGGGGCCTCATTTTAGCACAAAGATGAAGCAGCTCTAATTTTAGCATCTAGCTGCATAACACTTAAAGTTCATATACTCTTTAAAATAAAACATATTTCCAATCGTGATCTCCTTCTAGACATGATGCAAATAAATTCTATATATCTATATCTATAGGTCAGGGTTTGTCTCATGGATGCTGATCTTACTGCACACAAAGCTCAGACTCATCTGTCCATCTTTCACTGCAGCATGGACTCTTCTAATACCAGCATCTTCAATAAAATAATAACGGTTGGTTAGTTTAAAGTCTGCAAAGTTAGCAATAGCACCGTTTCAGTCTTTCCTGAGCAGCAACAGTTACACTTTACAGACTCAAAACACTAAAACTTATGTAACATGAAAGACATCTGACATGACTGTTCATCTATATGGTGATGACTTCTTTATAAAATGATAGAAAAATGTGAAATTACTTTCTGACTGTGGGCTGAGGAAGTGCGTAGATGACTGTCAAAGAAAGCAAAAAGGACACAAATGTTGCTATGACAACAGCTCATCCATCTTCAGCCAGGCAAACCAGAAAAAATAAACAAAATGATTTAGAAGATGAATAAAGGTTAACGGAAACAAACTTTTTAGGACAGAAGAAAGGATTCAGTGAATTAAGAAGCACACATGCAGTCAGAGGTTGATGAAGCCTTAATGATCAGAAGATGAACAGGTTCAGTGTCCTTTATGTCCTCTGCAACCCAGGACCTCTTTCTCCATGTTAACAGAAGACTGCTGTTTAATTAGCACATGGCTAACAACCCTATTTGCCTCAGACTAAGGTTCATATTCACATGTAGATTACATAAGAATCTGCTCTACGGGGCACCGAGACTCCACAGCAACACAGGTCGTTACAATAGAAGGAATAATTACTGATTAACCTTCCATAGAGTAAGTCTTTAAAAATAACAACGTATTTTAATGACACTTCCTGACATTTAGAGTTTGAAGCATTATATAAGCACAACCTTTATGTTTAAATAAAGTTGTTTTTACATGGAGAAATTCAGAGAAAGAAAGTGACAGAAAAATATGTTTATTCTCATGATTTTATCATTTACTCGAACATGTTAATATCGAGGTGTTAAACTGGGGCTGTACCCATAAATTATCCAACAATACGATACGTATCTTGATACATTCCTCACAATACAATACATGATACGATACATTAAAACTTTTCTTTTTTTTTGCATTTTCAACAAAACAAAACTCTCTGGATAATAATTATTTTGCTTTGATACTATGACAATGGTTGAAACAAACTCACTCATTCACTTTTACATCAGTTTGTAGTATTTTATTAGTAAAACTAATTTTGGAAAATAAAATTCTTCCCTATAAATATGTGATAAAAGTTATTTAATATGTGTTTTTAAATCGTTGATCATCACAGTAATATACTGCAGATAAAAACCCACTGATTCACTTTCAGATTAGTTTAGATTCTTTTTTCAGCGAAAACCTTTTTATACAATATTAGAGCTGATGTTGTCCCGCCTTGTGGTGGTCAGTACAACACATTTACTGTATCAATATCAAAGATATTAGACCTGTGGGGTATTGTTACAGCCCTATGTTAAACTTATAGTGCAAGAGAGCTTTGAACAAGTGATTTGTTCCCATGATAAAAGTAGAAAAGTATCTTTTGATCTGGAGAAACTATAGAAAAGTTCTACGTCTCTATTAGGGAATCCTGCTTTAAGATAAGGCCCGACGTAATAAATTTATATCTGCATGTGTGCTGCTTCAGGACCACCTTGGTGGGTAAGGGATTTTGTTGTCTGTTAAAGAGGGACAAACCTCATGAACCGTCTCTATAAATGATCCAATTTTTAATGTTTTATTCAGTGAGTGTGGGGATGCTGTAACTGCTGTACTGTACTCTCTCCTTGCGGCAAGTAAAGCTTTTAAACTTGATATTCTTTGTCTTTGGTTCTTCTGCCATCTGAGGGTTTAACTATGTTTGGCATCTAGGGACAATTTCCCTGACACACAGACTGGATGAAAAGCTGAGGATCCAATGCCCCTTTTCCACTGACAAATCGGCACGGCGCGCTTGAGAGCGGTACAGTATAGCGCGGATCAACTCACTTGAGGCGGTGGAAACATAAAGCGGTAGTAAGTGGGGATATGGGTGTGCCCATCTGGCTATGAAAAGTGGTGCGCAAAAGTCTTTGTCCGCGACGTCACAGCGCATGAAACAAAAACAACAATGGCGGATATACGTGTGTTTTTGTACTTTGCACTCTGTCTGTGGTTCATTTTGGTTGGTTTGATTTTTGGTTCTTGTGGAGGAAGTCACCATTGTCCAAAGTCAATTGTATTTTAAAATAAAATGTGTATTGTTGCTGGGAGTTTTTTTTAAACCCTTTTGCGGCGCTTCTATATCACACCATGTGGACACCACACACAGCCGGGCCAATCAGGGGCTACAACTACGTAGGTAGTAAAGTCACTGGTAGCAGTTTACTGGACCAATCAGTGGGCCCGCTTTGGGCCGCTTCGGACCACCTTCGGACAACCTATTAGACGCACATATATTTGCTGACTAATTTAAAATGTCTGTTGTTAAAACTGTTTTTGGCAAGTCCTGACGATGATATTATGCACATTTTCATGCAACATGCATGCAGCATAATCCTGTGACGTCAGTTAGCGCTCTGAAAGTCATTCTCAGACTCTAATAATGTCACAAACGTTTAGATCAATAGCTGTAAAATATACAGTAATATTTAAAGCTTATGTTTGCTAAAGCCAATAAACTGTAAAAGCCTCCTTAAATCAAGTTAACTACAACAGTTATGTACATTCAACATGCACTTTCTGAAAGTTTCATTAAAATCCATCCACAGGTTCATGAGAAAAAAATATCACCAGCGTTTTGTCACCAAATGAAACTTTATTTTTATGCAGTAAATTTCCATACCTTGTAATCTGCTACGGTTTTAATTGCAGATTATGTCTAAAACAGGGATGGAACTGGAATCAGGCTGCAGAAAACCAGGACTGGAGGAGAGAAATCTCACGTTTTCTCATCTCTACATCAGAAGTATACAAAAAGAAATCTAGATGCTGATTATCTTCAAACCCGATAACACATTATTTTGCACTGTGGGAACTACAGCTCACACCCTAGTAGAAGGACACTTTTACACTCCCTTCTGTGTCAGACATGGAAAGACAACCTCACACATCATTTGTCAAATAATTTGCAGCCATCCACTGGATGATGGCGTGTGCTAAAAATACTCAGGTGTTCTGCACACAGACCACTAACGATGTTATCAAACCAATCAAGCCAAATGATAGAAGGCAACGATGAGAAGGGTTTCAGGGAGTGGTGCCAGATTGGCAGAACTAGCAGCTCTTTGAGACAAATTTAATAAAGGCTTAACAAGCTTCTCCTGCATCTTCATCAGCCCATTTATATCTGAGATACACAGGTCAGAACAGTGGGAGGACATCTGAGAACGAGGGGCATCTAACATCTGTTATTTGTGAAGAAGTAATATCTGAGCTGCAAAATCTGGGAAAAAATGTTCAAAATTGCCCAAAATTATTTTAAACTCATCACAACCTTATTCACAGACACACAGCAGTTCTTTTGGTGCAACCCGTTGTGTTGTCACGCGCTCAGGGGATTTAACATCAGACCGTTATTTTACCCGCCTGATCAGCAGCTGATGGTTTATTGAAAAACTGTATTAACGTACAACGGTGTTTAATGGAGGGCAATTTGCACACAAACACATCTGAATAATGTGGATAAGAGAAAGAGAAGAAGAACAAAGATGGATCACAGGATCTGAAGTAAACTAAACATAATAAAACACAATGGATTTATTATGAGTTTGTTATAAGCAGTGCAAAATATACATACTGTTGATGTATATCAACTGATTTTTTATGTTAGTGGTGACATTTTATTTACTTTTTCCAGTTTGTTTTGTTGTTTTTAAAGAGGTTTCTGTTGAATATTTTAGCTCCACAGGTGTTCTTACCTTCATAGTGGGTGTGAAAACAGGTCAACAACTTCTCTTTCAGTTTTAATCTCTCAAATTACGCAGGTGGTGATAACACCTGAGTTCGAACAGCTTGTACTTCTTTCGTCACAACTCCTTTGCTCGTTAGTATTCATCAGCTCCTGGAGCACCTAGCATGCTGCTGGCTAAAAGCTGTTAGCATAAACACGTATCAAACCAGAAGAGACTCGGTGTTGTTGTCATGCGCGGCGGGGCAGGAAACTGTATACCTTGCTCTCATAGGCTAGTTTGTTAGCCAATCAGAGTCCAGCAAATTAGCATAATGAATATTAGTGAGCTGGAGCAGAAACCAGCAGAATGTTCATGCAGTCAGATTGAAAGGTCTGTTAATCAGTGTTCCCTGATGTTTTTTTAGATATAATGTTTCATATTACTGGTTAATACTTAAGAAATAACCACAAAGTCCTGACATTTGCATGAAATGGCCTCTTTAGTTAAATATTTAAGTATAACTGAAACTTGTTATTATTTTTCATGTCTTTATACCTGTAACTTGTTGTTTACATGCCTTATCAAACTCTTCCTGGATGGTCTGCAGTGTTCACTTTACAGATTTTGGTTCGGATGTTCAGAGATCTTTATGGTCATGTGATCAGGTGTGGGAAATATTAAAAAACAGAGTAACAATACCTGGAAACTGAAGCCAATCCAAGTGCCTTCATGACTGGTTCAAGCACAAATTAATCTCAGATTTGGTGCTGGATGATTTACTTAGTTCTCATGTTGTTGCAGAGTTAAACTATTCATTTTTCTTATACATAAACTGTAATCAGTTATTTCATGCTAATAAAAGTCATGCAGGTGAGCAGATGGCACCATCATCACCATCTAAAATGAGTTACTGCAGCATCCAATTTCCTATCAAGGATTAATAAAGTCTGATTGAATTAAACTGAATTTAATCAGACTCGTGCGCAGATTCATGATCTAAAAATACAACAAAGAAGAAGCTATAAATAGATGCCTGGTCTTGCTTTCATTATTGGGGTGTTGATTTGGATTCTCAATTCTTGACATCACGATTTCTTTAACATGAACTGGACATGAATTTCTTAGGTTGCAAAAGCCCAAGAATCAGATTACAGTTGGAAAGGGATCAGATAGAGGATTTCCTGCTTTGATACATCAGAACTGTTTAGTTAAACAGGACTAAACTGGTTAAATAGGACTAAAAACAGAATTTCACCATAATGACATTATTTAGAGAGGATCGTGAAATATAAGAGAACTGTAATTACTCTTCAAGAATCAAGAAATAAGGGGAAGAAAAAAATATTATGTATCAAACTTTATTTTTTGTAGGAATTTTAAGCTAAATTTAATATAAACACACTAGTTAATTACCAGATATGAGCTCCATATTTTTTAGCTTAATATAATCATTATATTAGTCAGTTTCAATTCAATTTAATTCAAAAATAATTTATTAATCCCAGAAGAAAATTAAATTAAAATGTAATTTAAAATTAAATCTAATTAAATTATTACATTTAAATTTACAAACAAATACCAATAATCTTCCAAAACAGATCCGCTATGGAGTGGACTGAAAATAAGTGAACCCCTGAACTCCAAAATAAATGTTGATGCAATCTGTAGCTCAGGATCACTTCAAAGGATTACAAGAAAGTCCAAAGACAGAATATAACAAAAAGCAGTATTTCATCTTTCTGCTTTTCAGCTGAATTTCTTTGTAGAAACTTGTGAAATTGAGGTCAGATTGAACCACAATAACTCAAAATAATAAAAATCATAAAAATCACTCACTCAAATCAAACTGCACGTCTGAGCTCCAGGAATTCTGATATATTAAATGAGAAATGAACTTCTCACTGATAACTAATCTGAAAAAAGCAAAACAGTAATTTTAAAATATTCTGAACTTCTTCACTGCTGTGATTCACAGACAAACACTGTTTAGCCTCATGCATGTTGGTCTGAGGCGACGTGACACATTCCATCAGGGTATTTACATCCAGTCATTACAAACAAAAACAATCAATTATTTCATTCTCAGCTTTTTAAAAGGAAACATTTATCATGGAAATAGATGGATCAGAACATCTACTTCCTGTTATCTTTTGAAGTTTGGATTTCAGGATGTATTCAATCATTTCTGTCCAAAAAGCAGAAAATCTAGTGATCAAACATGAAATCTAGACCCACATGGGTCACTGGGTGTGAGACAGGGTTCCACTCTGGACAGGTTACTAGTACGTCACAGGGCCACACAAATGAACAACCATTCACACACACTTTGGGCTAATTTTGATAATTAAACTGACGTTTAGGTCCTTGGGGTGAACCAGAGAAAACCAACACATGCACAAATGCTCAGCCAAAAATGATGATCTCAGTTTTAATTAGTAGCATTTATAATTCTCGTGTGTTTTATGACATTCAGTTAAGCAGCTTTAACCTGCACACTTCTTCATTTTGTGTCAATGCCAAATGTTATAACACTCACATGTATGAGGGGAGTAAAACAGAACACTAATGATTCATAACCATGTATTAGCAAATTATTTGGCGATATAGGTGATAACTTTACTCATTTACACTCCTCATTTACACTGAAGTGCTGTCAGTCACACAAAAATTTTAATTTAACTATTATGGAAATTTGCTGTGTCTACTGATTGGAGGGGGGTTGGTTTGAGCCCCGGCAGGCTAATTGTTGAAGTATCCTTGGGCAAGATACCAACACCTAGGCCTGGGCGATATGGGGAAAAACATGATCACGATATCGTTCGATAACAATTTTTATCATGATTTTTTAAATACTGCCAGTTTAAAGCTACCCAAATCTAATGGCCATAGGTGAGGGTTGGAATGTAGATTGACCAGTAAATCGAGAGCTTTGCCTTTAAACTCATCTTTAAGCTCCTTCTTCACCACAACAGTCCGATACAGCGACTGCATCACTGCATCAATCCGTCTGTAAATCTCCATCCGCCCCTCATTCACGAACGAGATACCTGAACTCCTCCACTTGAGGCAACGACTCTCCACCGACCTGAAGAGGGCAAGCAAGCTACTTTTCCGGTTGAGAACCATGGCCTCGGATTTGGAGCGGTTTGCAGCCGAGTGCAAAGCGGCTGGGATGAGAATCAGCACTTCCAAATCCGAGGCCATGGTTCTCGACTGGAAAAATATAGAAACAAAAAATAAACGATAAATCTGTTCATTGAAGTCAAGACTGTAGAACGGTACATGTGCAGAAGGAATCAGTATAACATCCCAACAGGTTGCATATTTCTGCAAAACACCGGTTCCAGCAATGACTGTCTGAGACACGGCTGCAGAAAAGTTATTTAGTGCTGATTTAAAACACCTCAAAATGTAAAAGTAAAGAAACTTGATATTAGTTAAACCTTTTATTTTTTATTCAGAGTCTTTTTAAAGCTATAGTGCGTAACTTCTGTCGCCCCCTAGTGGAATTTTGCGTTTTTACAACAATGAAGCTGGCGCTGCCATATGACGTACACCCACCTGTCTTCCCCCCCCCCCACTCCCTTCCCCCAACCACTATCCCTCTGCCGCTGTGATTCGCGATTCCACACCATTTTTATTCTGTTTGAATAAGGACAGCTGTTGGAAAAAGATGGACTCTTCAGAAGAGGTAATTATTGTATTTTTTATTTATTTTCCGCAGAAACACAAATAGCTTATTACAAACGGGAGACAAGGTAATTTGTAACTGACAGGTTAGTGAATGATCTCCTGCTACGAGACTCTCCGCTCGTCCTCCCCCTCCCTTCTTGTTGTGATGTAAAAGACGGTCGATACGCAAAGTAAAAATGATATATATTGAAAAATACCGTGAGATGTTTGAGGAGCCGATCGGCTTAATCTGCATTGTGTCATCTCTTCTAATAGTGGCTTGGCTGAAACGGACATTCACGGACATGTAAAAGTTACGCACTATAGCTTTAATGACAAAGATATAAAACAAACTAATTGTCTGCTCTGGGATTATTAATACACCCTGAAATCTAACTTGATCATCTTGGTTATCTGTGATGCTACATATTACATATGTATGTATATGTTGTTCACACCATAGTCACTGGCACTTTATATTCAATACCAATACTGTTTAGCTACTTTGTATCTACAGAATTAAGAATTGCAAAACAAATCTAAAATTTAGCAGCACTGAATACTCAGCTTAAACAGTAACACACCAAAAGATCAAATACTTTTTCTTTATCTTCAGCTGCACTCTGCTGCTTTTCTTGTTTAATGTCGACGGGCAAACAATGTGCAGGGAGCATTACCACCCCCTAGTGGACCTGCACGCTTCCACTATGTTTGATTGCGAAAATAGCCTCACAGCTGATCACCATGATCGAACTGAAAACGATTGCGGTCATGAAGTTTGATCATATACTAGCCAAGCACTACTGACACCACGAAATGGCCAACCGGGCACTATACAGATGGCGGTCCTCCGATCAATGGAATCAATAATTCTCAGTTAATTAAAGTGTAGTGAAGACCAAACCTAATTAATCCATACGTTTGTCAAAAATGTTTGTTGAATGCTGCTCAAATTATTTTGATTAGTTAATTAAATCTATCCACGATAATGTTTCAGTCAAAAGAGAAAATCCTATTTACAGCATGTTGTAAATAGCAAGTGGAATTTTTTTCCAACCTCTGACATTTTTAGATGCATTTGACAATTTGCCCCCAAAGCAGTGAACATGGACAGCTGATGAGGACTCTGTTCTACCTAAAGTAGGTCACTGGGCATCTCACACTTGTGACTGATGATTGTGACCATCTCCATATGCAGAGGAAGATCAGATGATGCTTAATATGCTGTTTAATATGCAGCTTGCTCCACCAGCTTCATCGCCACAGACGGCCTTGTTAATAATGCATGACTCGAGTGGCCTATTCAGCTGAGAATGAACTCTGCTAGTCAGGGTAAAATGGCAGGTTATAACATGGATAATTAATAAAGGAGTAAACAAAACAAGATTCAACCAGCCACATTACAAAACTGAATTAGCTGAAAATAATCACTAACTATTAAAGGTATAAAAAGCAATATTTTTAATAAAATAATGCATCCATGGAGTGTTTAGAGGGTGGTAGAATAAAAATACATTATTTCCTTTAACAATTATATAAACATATCAAAGTAAAATATAATAAAATATTTATTCTGATGAGCATGAGACTGTGCATTATGTTTACATCTACTAGCCAATAGTGGGCAGGGCACCGGCACCATTTTGGGTTGCCTAATACTGTAAATAATCCAGAACAGTGAGGCTGGTACTGTGGAGTCTGCGGGTCAAGCAGCTGGAAGCACCGGGAACATGTGGTGATTGTTGACCTTAGTTGCTTGCTATAGGGGATTCCCAGCATGTAACATGATGTAACATGCAGGGTCGTGTGGAAAAGTTTTCATTAGTAGCTCATGCTAACACGGAGCTGCAGATGGCTGAAGAGGGGGAACTCCGGGCTGCAGGTTCGACTGGAGGACACACGTGAAGGATGGCAGTAAGAGGATAGAGTATCTGGGACTGCAGGAAGTTTTGGATTGCTCAAGAGGAGATCAGGCAGCTTAGCTACATGAACTCTTTGCCAAGGACTGAATCGATGACTGAGCTTCAAACAGGTAGGAAAAATAGGGAAATTCTATAACTGATAATCAAGAACCAAAAGCCAAGCTGAAAAAAAAAAACTATTTATGTCGATGCCCATGAAAAATACCTGAATTGCAAAAAGTGCAATTGATGTCAGAACCTTTTTTTGTTTTTTGAGTTAAAAAACTTATATTTAGCAGCTATAATAACACATTACATCACAATGTTTTATGGCAGTCGTAATATGGCATGACAGATCTAAAACCATGGACTATAAACTGCAAACAGAAACTGCAGGAGCTGTTTAAACTCACATATCGGTTCTTAAATTCATATAAAAACTCGATTTCTTTGTTTTCAGAATACTAACAAATGCTGAATCATTAGAAAAGCAAAGCTAAAGGTCTGACTAGAGAAGATTGTTTCATCTGCAGCTTCAACTTGTTTCCAGAAACACACACCAGCAGAAGCAGCAGATAAACTCTGTTACTTTAATAGACAGTCCTCAGCAGACGACGTGTCACTAATCATCATACTGCTGTTAAGTTTGTCTGCTACGACTTGCATTGTGTCTCTATTTGCGTAACTCTTATACGTCAGAGCACAAAAATAATCTGAACAAATGCCGATACTTGAATATAAATGTCACAGAGCAACATGGTTGAAGACTGAATGTTATAAACACGAGTACTATCTATCATAGTGTGTGATCATCACCAAGCGATAACTCTAACGGACCACTTATCTTTCATTTTTAGAAGGAAAATCTTTAATCATGACAAATCCAAACTCATTGGTTTCCACATTAATAGTTGAATATTAAGTGATTTATTAAATACAGAGTTTGAGGAACAAGAAAAGACTTCCTCTTTACTTCACACTGCATCTTCATCGGCTCTTTGTTTTTATTTTTTAGACTTATTTGGAAAACTTTCCACGTGAGCTGGAACACACAAGGTTTCTCCATGATCTGCACAGTTTGAATTATTCTCTTCTTTTACTTATTGATTGTAAATTATGGTTTCTGTAGAACTCACACTGACCTCACACCCCTCTTCTCATATAATAACAGATTAAGACACACCTGGAGGCAAAACATAAAAGTTTTACTTACCAGAGTTTGGTGCGTGTCTGAATCTATTATGTCAGTCTGATATATTTTAACTCATTCCGATAAATTCAAATTAAAAAATACTTTATTAATCCTCAAATTTAAATTAAATGTTATTGTAACTCTGTCTTTCTTCAGGGAGTCATTGTTGATGGAACCTGTTCTCATGTTAAATCAGAACAAAATAACTTTTAAAACTTTAAGCTACTGTTATGAAACTTGTCTGAGTGGATAAAAACATGTTCATCTTCATATGAGACACTCTGGACGTCTCTGGTCCTCCCCTATATTACACTTAATAACTTCAGTAATTCAGGTCGCAGCACGGAGTGGTGTTCTGATGATTTATGCTGCCCTGATGAAAAATGCCTCCATAGTATAAATTAACAACTTATTTCATAACAAGATGTTATTAGAAGTTTATACAGTATTTTTGTTTATGGTGAGTGTTTCCTGTTAATTATTTAAACATATTTTTATGATCTTTCCCTGATATTTTCTATATAAAAGCCCTCTGGGTCCTTATCGGCCATTGTTGGGTCCTTCTCCTCTGGGTGTGTCCAAATATTTGCCTGTTGCTCTGACAATGTAAAGAAAGTAAAAATAACATCATATTTAGTGTTTCTGTCCTGGGAGAATTTATTTATTTATTAGATAAAATGTATTTATGGAAAAATATAGAAACAAAAATAAATGATAAATCTGTTTATTGAAGTCAAGACTGTAGAACGGTACATGTGCAGAAGGAATCAGTAGCACAGCTTAACAGGTAGCATATTTCAACAGAACACCGGTTCCAGTAAGGGCTGTCTGAGACACGGCTGCAGAAAAGTTATTTATTTAAGAATCCATAACATGACGACTTGCCATAGAATATTACGTTCACCTGTTTTTCACCTGTGTCAGATGTACAGGAAGTCTCATGTCCTCCTTTGCTATTGGACATTTCAGCTGACCTGTGCTGCCTTCTGTACAAATTTCCTGGTAGAAATCACCATCAAGAACAAGACAGAGATGGATTTATATGTCAGAGAATTTAGGAAATATTCGATGTGACTAAAAGGAATTTGTGATTTTTACCACAATATGAATCTGATACTCTGTCTAGTTTCAGCAGCCACTAATCAAAGTAGCACGGGGGGCAGGATAGTATAGAAGATGGGTGTGTCCACACATGCCTAAAGCAAAATACAAGGTACAGTCAGGAAAATTAGAAAATCCAGCAGGTGTGGAGTGATACTTTGTCCAGTGTAAGGTATCAAACCAGTGGAAAATTAGAACAAGAAGAACAGAACGACCACTTTCCTCCCAGAGCGATACATGCATGTCACCATGACATTTATACAATGTCATTTCAAACCCAATCTGGTCTCATTTAGGACTATGTTTCACCTCAGAAGAGTTGATAGTCAAGGTATAGGCAATTTGTTGTCATGCAGCAAAATAAATATCATTTTCACATTATTCATACAGCAGAAATAATTAATCAAGCCTGGTGTGATGTACAAAACACTCGTTTGCCATCCAGTCAACATGCTGCCGTAGTAACCGATCCACAAATATCAAAACTGTCAGAAAATTCTGACAGAAACAAAGAAATTAGAAAGATTTGTTGTACTGATTATTCCTTAAATAAAACTAATGTTTTCATTTAGTTTATAAAGGGACAGTTTGCATAGACGAGCTGCAGGATTCTGTTGCAATTCAACGTCACTCTTGTGGTAAAATCAGCTGAGGGTTTTTTGGTGAAGCACAAACGTCATGATACAGTAAATTATTGCAGACAAAAATAAATGAAAGAGGACAGAAAAACCGGATGAAGACGAGGATAAAAAGCTAAACAACGTGGCTGAAAAAGGACATGGGGCTCTTTAGGATGTGGTGACAGCAGAAATGAAGCCTCGTTCCACAGGAGAAAAAAAAAAAACAATATCAGCATTGTGATTCACAAACTATCCTTGTGACAAAACCATTGAAAGAAAAAAGAAAGAGGACAAACTGAAAGGAGGGAGCAGCAGGGGGTAGAGAGAGAAAATCATACAGACATGAGACAGAAAAACAAAGAAGATGATGAAAAACAGAAGAGAAGGATGTAAAAAGCAAAGTATGACGAAGGATAACTATTGAGAATAGATAATAAATTACTTGAAGACACTAAATTAGGCTTATATTCAGCATCAGTAACATGCTCAGGCAGAGGAACAGTAACGCATGACTGCACATCCCGCCTCGACCCAGCGGCATGAGCACGACCAGTGGTGAGTAACTTTTCAACCCACGTCACGTTGCATGTGTGGGCTCTTCTGAGGTGGCAGTGGGGGTTTGATTTCACTGCAGAATCAGGTGCATGTGACTTATACATCACCGTAAAATGCAGCTTTATGTGCAAATCAATTTTTGTACAACAAGACAAATAAACAACCCAGTAAAATCCTATAAAAATAGATGCTTTGTGTGTTTAAAGAAAATTAAATCCACTATATGGAAGTCCATATGGAACGTACAGACTGACATGAGTATGAGTTTTACTAAGTTTTGCTGCTTCGGAGCTTTTAGATCTTTTTCTATGTGAAATGTTCATAAGGTTTATAGGCTTTTATTGCCAAGTGCATTTATGCAAAAGTTCAATAACTATCAGAAGCTGATTTGGTTAAAAATAACAACAATAATAAAAATTTTACCTAAATAAAATCTCAAGATTTTCACACATTTCATCCATTTTTGCACCTGCAAGTAACCACAGAATCTAAATAGCTGTTTAAAATAAACAGATAGTGGCATAAGAGTTTATAAAACAGTATTTATATGAAATGCAACTTCTATTTTAGATTTGTTTTTATACTGACAAACAACAAAGGTGAAACGAGGGCTCAGAGAAAACAACTGCTGTTAGAATGTTTTTAAAGGTCTGATTTTTCTCTCTGATGTCATCAGCACCTGACAACACTACTGCAATCAGAACGCAGGTATAATTAGCAACAACAGATGCGGCAGACTGGAAGCTGATTCTGATTCAGCACAGCAGTGTACTGGCTGGGATACAAGTGGAAAAAAACAATAAATCAGAACTTTCCAGAGACCTGTAGAGGCCCGGCTTCATCCATGCATGATTCACAATGCAGACCACTTACACACACACCTGCAGCCCACACTGTACAGGTGTTAATGAGGTAACTTAAACCTACCAAAGTTCTGCAGGAGACGTGCAGAGCTACAGGTTGTAGGTTGAAGGATCCTGGGGCCTGTCTGTAGGACTGTCCCAGTTTCATGGTAAGGTCAGTGTGTCACAGTGTCACACTGACCTCCTGGCCCCACTGAGCAGATAATTTAAACCCAGAAAACTTCCTGTTTCCTTACTCTGGTTTAGTGCTGGCTGTAGCACAGACCCTGATTAAAGTGGCATCATAACGAGCAGATCAAAAGATACTGCAGAGATCTTAGTTCTATTTCCTGCATCTTTGTAATATAAGTGAACGGATTTGCATTCATATCACAGTGAAAAGATTAAATATCCCCTGGGTTTGCTGGTGGTACGTTCTGATCTGTTCCTACACAGGCCACAAACTGGAAGGACTGACCCTGCTGTGTTTCTGTTCCACATGGAACACTGTGTTCAGTGTAAATGAAGAGTATACCTCCATAAACGAAGAGCAGGTGGCAGGTTCCTTTCTTATTCAACCATTAATATTAACTATCAGTATGATAGTAGAAGCACCTGAGAGACCCTTTAACAAGCTGAACCTTTTATTAGCAATGAATTCAATTAGTTTGAGATGTTATTTACGATTACATCAGGGTCGAGGTTAACTGATACTATGGCGTTCTGCTAATTGCAAGAGGTAATGGAATCATATTAGATACAGCACTGCTGCAGTTTTGTTTCTAATGTAAAGAGTTATAAGCACATGGTCCAAATCACTGAGACCTGGTTTGATTTTTCTCCTAAATCGGATTTTTATGTCATTTAAATCTGAACACTGAGGTTAATGACCTGCACCTGATCAAAGCCAAGAGACGCACAAACGCTCCTCACTGAGGCGAAACAAGTCAGAAAACACAGCTCCTTCATTAGCTTGAACTCTGCACACCACATCACACACACACACACGTGTGTTTTGGTATCCTTATGGGGACCGTCCATTGACTTCCATTGATTTTAGTAACTAGATTTATACCTAACCCAAACCCTTTTCCTAACCTTAACCATTACTGATCTATAACTAACCCTAAGACTAACTAAAACTCTATTCACACCATACCTATAAACCTAACCCCTAACCCTAAAAAGGGGAGTCCCCCGTATGGGGCACAGGCTTCGGACCCTACAAGAACCCTCGGACCCCAGAAGGATAGAAAATATTTCAAAACTGGTCCTCAGTAGGGCAGAGAAACAAGAACACACACACACACACACACGCATTGCTGCAGCTCCTTTTTCCTTCTCACACACAGTGATGGTGATTACCAACGTTTGGGATAAAAGCCTATAATGCACATCAGTAACTTTCTCTGTTCGCCATCTGGTCAAAGTTTTACAAAACTCGCCTATTTTGCTCTGAACTCCCTGGAATGTGTTTTGGGTTACAGGTCCGACTGCACGGTTTAGAGAAGAGCTCAGCACATGTGTGCAGGGGGCTTTGGTAATTCAGATCCAGGTGCTTATGCACCATGTGATAACTCATTCTATTCCTGCAACAACATTTTTTTATTCTGTTCTTTTAATAACATGAAAAAACAAAAGTTGAGGTGGGACGTCCGGTGCTCCAGGCTAATTAGATTCATTCACTTTAGCATGTTACCCCCAGAGAATTGAAGGCATTGATTGAATTCATAAAACACAAGTTACATCCAATAACTTCAATTTCCTCACAGTCTGTCAGGTCTGACACAAAAAGAAAAAAGAACTTCTGTTAGATTCCTCAAAAGCTCTGGTGTATCATAAATCTAATTTTTTTAAATGTGTGACACGAGACTCTGGACTAATCATAATAATCGAGTGACCAGCAAACAGAAATCAATACGCTGTGCCTCTTTAAATCTGCAGGACGTTGATGACAGTCTCAGATTCTCACTGTGAGACGCTGGAGTTGTTAAAAACTAATCCATGTTTTCCAGCTGGGTGTTGTGTTCAAATCATTGCCAAGCTGAACGGGTCCAACACAGTCCTGTGAGGACTGCAGAGGCATGTGACTGAAGCCTTTAACACTCCATATAATCAGATGTTAGAAGAGTTCAGAGGAAGTTCTGATCACTAAAAGTGGTAAATTCTTAGTGATTTGGTTATTACTGCCTAGAATTACGTGGAAAATTAAGATATTTGGAAGCTACTTAGTAAGTTTTAGTTCACCTATGTTGCCGTTAAAAAAAGAGACAGACTCAACAGGATTATCTGATTCAGGTTCAGTTATTCTAGACTGTTTTCCATCCATTGTTTTGTTTTGTTCCTGCAGGGTCCCAAGTAGAGCTGGTAAACCCTGGACAGAACACCACTCTGTCACAGAGCTGCAGATTATTATTATTATTATTATCATCTGATAGCAGTATCCTGCTAGACATTAGGCACCCAGAGATCAAATATATGTTTCATTTCAAAGGCTGATTGTTAGAAGACAGAAAGAACCAGGAAAGCCTCTAAATCAGAATTATATTGAAATAAATAAGTAAATAAATAAATAAAACAGTAGTGACTGGAAGAACTTTGCAGAAGAGGATGTGGGTATAATATTCCACTAATCTCTTTATGTTTTACCTGCTCTGACTGTGTTTATTTGGGAGACGAGGTAAACGCAGAACAAGTCACACGTCCTTTGCAGCGCCACACGGAGACAAACAGCCATTCATGCTCAGACTCACATCTAAGCTGGATTTAGAGTCACCAGTAACCTTGACATTTAGTTTGTTGGTCTGTGGAGATAAACTGATCTCCCGTGCACGTACGACTAGAACAAGCAAACTCCAGCTAAGGTACCAGAAGAGAGATGAACCCAGTCGAACTGTGCAGCTCTGTGTGATAGTAAATACAGTAGGACTTAAAGGGTCTCTGTCTGGAACACCCTTCTTTATAGTTAGGCCTGTCTGTGTTTAAGGTTTAATCCTATTGATTATATATCAGAAATATCCATTTACATCCATGATGCATTCAGTGTCTCCATGAACAATGTTTCCTTTCATTCATACATAAAATGCACACACAACTATCTGATTGGCTGTTCACAGCACTTCCTATGTTCACATATAAACCATCATGTCATGAGCGTGACGTATCCGTGATCTGATGCACCAACTGTTTCAGCATGTATGTTAATATTAAAAAATATATATATTTGTTTCTGGGTTAGAAGAAAACACAACTGAGGAAAACCTCACAACCAGTCCTGAGGAGAAATCAGCACATCCTGATGAGGCATTTCTCCGCCACCCAAAAAACGGAATAATACATAAATAAAATAAATACAGGGGTTCAAGCACAGATGCTGTGTGGAGCGTGTACTTCCATCATATGAGGCGTGTGAAGTCACTCCGTGTTACTGTGGACACTTTTTACTGTTTATAAAAATGAATGTTTGTAGTAATGAATCCATAAACACATTCAACGTTTGCAATTTTGAAGGATACTGATGGGAAATTTGTATATTTTGAAAAACATCTAAAATATGTTTTAATTTCTTTGTGATATATTGAACTTTTTAGCAGTTTATCTACTAACTATGATCTTAGGTTATTACATTTTGGGACATAAGGGTTGTAATAATTCATTAGAAATTCAAGTGCTACAGAAAATAGTGTGAAAAACTAGTTTTATTGTGATCATAAAGGGTTAAGTCCAACATTTACAGCTTTCAGGAACACAACACTGTCTCTCTCACAGACACACTGAGAAGATCTTCTTACCTGTGTGTGAAAAGGTTCCACCAGTGCTAATGCTTTCTGCCTGAATAACCCCAATTACAGCCAATTACAGCTCCCTCTGAACTAAAAGGTGCAATTGGGATCATATAAAGAACCTGGAGGCCCACAGTTACATTCACTTTAATAAGAAAAATGACCCTTTTCATCCCCTCGTTATGATAAAAAAGGGCTCTATTAGAGTATTGAAGTGTGATGGTGAACTGAGTCAATGAGTCATTGTTAAATGGTTAATCAAATCGCCATCTTTCAGTCAAACATCTGTTAAATGAAGATCATTTTAGAAAAATACCTAAAATTGAGATTAAATTTAATCGTTTTGATTTGGATGGTGCATCAAGCTGAATTTATTATCCAGCGTTCAGACAGGAAGCAGAGCAGGACACGGTTCTCTGATGTTTTACCTGCTAAACCCTCGAGAGAGACGCCGTCGGCTAACAGCAGTCTCAACTAAATACACAAAAAACAGCTTTAAATCCTAAAAATCTCATACAAATACACACTTTCACTGTAACAGAACAAACAAAAAAAACATTCAGAGTATTTTATTCAATACTAGATCTCTTTCATTTAAGTTTCCATTAATCAATGATTGATAACTGATCATCATATTGATTACAGAAACCTGCAGCAGGAGGATCATCTTCTTGAGCAAACCTAAACTTCCTGCAGTCTCCCCAAGATCCTTCATCCTCCTCACAGCATCCTGCACTCCTCTCTCCTCCAACCAGCCACACCCTCCTCTGTGGTGTCCCCCAGCCTGCAGCCTCCAGCTGCTCTGTGTTAGCGTGAGCTGCTAATAAAGACTTTTCCACACGCGACCATGCTAAGTCACATGTCGAGAATCCCCTATGGCAAGCAAATAAGGTCAAAAATCGCCACATATCCCCAGCGGCTTGACCTGCAGACTCCACCTGCCTCATTGTGCTGAACTATACACCGTGTTAGGAAACCCACAATGGTGCCTGCTGCTCTACCAGCTATTGGCTGGTAGATGTAAACAAAATGTCGTAAAAGTAAACATAATGCTGTATTTTCATTCTACAACCCTCTAAACACCCCATGGAGGCATTATTTTGTTTAAAATATTGCTTTTTATGAAAATATTCCATATTGTACCATTAAAGGTTTGACATTTTACACTGAGCGCTCCAGACCACCATAAAGACGTAGATACAGTAACAACCTGCCTTCCTACAAGCAAACTGCACAAGACGACAGTCCAACTTCCCGGGACTTAAATCGTAGCCCTCCACTAAAACAAAAACAATGACTCAGACTTCAATTTGTCATGAGAGAGTCTGATGATTACTCATACTGTATAAACACAATCATGAGTGTTTCTATTCCTTCTGGCTTCAAAAAAAGCTTTTTCACTGAAAATGTTCCTCCGTGTGAACAAACTGACTGCAGCAGATTTGAAACCTGAAGCAGCAGCATCATAAATAAAACAAATAAACTTATAGAAACATTTCATGAATAAATAAATAAATCATTTCAATTATACTCATTTCTGTACAACAGTTTTTAACTTAATTAAACTTGAATGGGTAAAAAACAAAACAAATAAATCAGATTTTTGTTCAGCTAACTGCAGAAATGGTTGGAAAGCTGATGGTTTTACAAAAACTTACTGGGTAAAAACCAGAAACCTGAATTCTTATGTAAACTTACCACATTCCAGAAGAAAGGGTTAAAAATAATGGCAATCACAGCAATGTAAAAGCTGGGCTCTTGAAAACGAATGTGTCCCAGAAGTTGGTGTATCAGCGGCAAGTCCATCTGCAAGAACAAACACTAGAATCACAAGAAGACATCACACGGAAATTCATCTAATATAATTGTTTATAGCATTGAACAAGCAATAGCATACAGTGGGGCAAAAAAGTATTTAGTCAGCCACCAATTGTGTAAGTTCTCCCACTTAAAAAGATCACAGAGGCCTGTAATTTTCATCATAGGTATACCTCAACTATGAGAGACAAAATGAGGAAAAAAAATCCAGAAAATCACATTGTCTGATTTTTAAAGAATTTATTTGCAAATTATGGTGGAAAATAAGTATTTGGTCAATAACAAAAGTTAATCTCAATACTTTGTTATATAGCCTTTGTTGGCAATGACAGAGGTCAAACGTTTTCTGTAAGTCTTCACAAGGTTTTCACACACTGTTGCTGGTATTTTGGCCCATTCCTCCATGCAGATCTCCTCTAGAGCAGTGATGTTTTGGGGCTGACGCTGGGCAACACGGACTTTCAACTCCCTCCAGAGATTTTCTATGGGGTTGAGATCTGGAGACTGGCTAGGCCACTCCAGGACCTTGAAATGCTTCTTACGAAGCCACTCCTTCGTTGCCCGGGCGGTGTGTTTGGGATCATTGTCATGCTGAAAGACCCAGCCACGTCTCATTTTCAATGCCCTTGCTGATGGAAGGAGGTTTTCACTCAAAATCTTACGATACATGGCCCCATTCATTCTTTCCTTTACACGGATCAGTCGTCCTGGTCCCCTTGCAGAAAAACAGCCCCAAAGCATGATGTTTCCACCCCCATGCTTTACAGTAGGTATGGTGTTCTTTGGATCCAACTCAGCATTTTTTCCCCTCCAAACACGACAAGTTGAGTTTCTACCAAAAAGTTCTATTTTGGTTTCATCTGACCATATGATGTTCTCCCAATCCTCTTCTGGATCATCCAAATGCTCTCTAGCAAACCGCAGACGGGCCTGGACGTGTCCTGGCTTCAGCAGGGGGACACTTCTGGCACTGCAGGATTTGAGTCCCTGGCGGCGTAGTGTGTTACTGATGGTAGCCTTTGTTACTTTGGTCCCAGCTCTCTGCAGGTCATTCACTAGGTCCCTCCGTGTGGTTCTGGGATTTTTGCTCACCGTTCTTGTGATCATTTTGACCCCACGGGGTGAGATCTTGCGTGGAGCCCCAGATCGAGGGAGATTATCAGTGGTCTTGTATGTCTTCCATTTTCTAATAATTGCTCCCACAGTTGATTTCTTCACACCAAGCTGCTTACCTATTGCAGATTCAGTCTTCCCAGCCTGGTGAAGGTCTACAATTTTGTTTCTGGTGTCCTTTGACAGCTCTTTGGTCTTGGCCATAGTGGAGTTTGGAGCGTGACTGTTTGAGGTTGTGGACAGGTGTCTTTTATACTGATAACGAGTTCACACAGGTGCCATTAATACAGGTAATGAGTGGAGGACCGAGGAGCCTCTTAAAGAAGTTACAGGTCTGTGAAAGCCAGAAATCTTACTTGTTTGTAGGTGACCAAATACTTATTTTCCACCATAATTTGCAAATAAATTCTTTAAAAATCAGACAATGTGATTTTCTGGATTTTTTTTCCTCATTTTGTCTCTCATAGTTGAGGTATACCTATGATGAAAATTACAGGCCTCTCTGATCTTTTTAAGTGGGAGAACTTACACAATTGGTGGCTGACTAAATACTTTTTTGCCCCACTGTATGTGGCTTTAAACTGGTACATTTACATTCTGTTTTGTTAGGGGCCCAGTGGGATGTGCCTGGAAAACCTCCATGGGTAGGTGACCAGGAGGAATCCTGATCCGATGCCTGAACTACGTCAGCTGACCTCTTTCAATGCAGAAGAGCAGCGGCTCTAATTCAAGCTCCCTTCAGATGATGGAGCTCCTCACCTGATCCCTTTAGGAGGAAGTTTATTTCAGCTGCTTGGATCCAGGATCCCACACAGGTTTATGTTGATGCACAGTATTTAGTGATTTTAAATTCTGCTTGAAAGCACTATGAGCTGATTTTTTTTCTATGAATTCATGGCAGAAAGTTATATAATTACTGCTTTGTACCTCAGGATGAAATCAAAATATCAAACATCCAGTTTTTTGTTTGTAGAACATGATTTAGTATAAGTGATGTGTGAAACGGGGCAGAAAGATGAAACCCACTGACTGACATGATGTAAAGCAACAAAGAGGAATTTTCTTTGATTTTCCTGGAGGCCCTTGAGTGGTTTTCTGCTGTTTACCTTCTGAGTACAGATATTCTGAGGAACAGAATATGTCTTTAAACTCAATGTCTTTTGTTTGCTCAGGGTGAAATCTGTGTGTACCCTCAATGCTGAAGCCAAAAAAACCATCAAAATCAAAAGTGCTGTTACTGTTTTAACAGATACAAAGCACAAAGAGCTCCACACATCTCTGGAGGCTGACTGAAATACCAAAAAAAAACTAATTTTATAAAGAGCAGAATATTCCCTGAGAGGAAGATTATGCAATTTACTTCTTTGAGGTTTGAGCTAACAAATTACATTCGAGACAATGTGTATGTAGATGAGGCCAAATCAGGCTTGTGATACATTTTTGTTCACTTTTTAGGACTTATATAATAAATATTGTTCCTATTGTCCCATTTGAGGGAATTGGATAAAAGATAAAAAGGAAATCAATGGATGACTAAGGCTCTACAAATGAGAGAAAAAACAAACTGTATTAAAATTTTTCATCAAAGGACTATTGATAATAAAGAAGTAATATAAGTAAAAATAAATAACATGTTGAAATTACAGAAAAGAGAATATTTTGTCACATACCTGATAATTTTACAATTTTAAGTAAAATAAAAACTTTTTTTTTTTTGCAAAAACACATGTACTACTGCTCAACGTATTATCAAACTAGGATAAACTCTGCGTGTGTGATTTTTAATTGGACTTTACTCTGCAATTTGCTCGCTTGTCGCTAAAATAATGCTTTTATTTTGAAAAAAAGGATACCATCGTACGAGTTCCGGGACTTATGCTTCCAGAGGCTGAATCAGCCTATGGAATCAGCGGTAACTTCAACAGTAGACTGTTCAGTAACAGTTGAGAATGCTCAGTAGCCTCTGAGTGTTACTTTTACCTTGGAGTAATCGATGTTGTTGAGGCCTCCGCAGCAGTCCGGTACCGCGATGTTTATCTCCAGCTTCCGGGTTGGTGTCGCTCCGTCTCGCGGTCACGCCGCCTGCTATCAGACGGCAAATGTTGCACAATAAACAGGTCAAGGTTCGGATTTATACAGTAACCAAATGCTGCAGGCCTCGTCGTGGTGGTTTGCATGTCCAAATCCCCTTTAACCTCTGTACAGTGCATTCTGGGTAATGTCGTTTATGAGTTGAATTAGTAAATTAAGGTACATACACTTATCCTTTTATTTTAATAAAACCTTCACATGAAGTATTCTTTTTTCACACATGAATAACCCCTGACCATCTTTTATTCTGCTAGAGTTTTTTTTAAATTTTATTTCGTCTTTTATTTCTTCTTTCTAAAAGACATAAAACACTGACGTGATGTCGAGCGACACCTGCTGGATGAAAAGTTTGTGCTTCAGCTGAAGAATCATTTTTATTTTTGTTCCAGTTTATTTTCTGTATTCTCTTTTCTGACATTCAGATTTCACTTTCCTTCCTCAGTCTTTCACACTTCTCCCATTCTCTCATCGCCTTTTTACAAATATTTTTCCATCTTTGTCACATTTCTTGCTCTTCTTCTCGCCCTCAACCTTAAGCTTCATTTTCTGTTTTACAAACAATTTCATTCTACTTAATTCCCACTTCTGTATGTAAACTTTTATTTTTTTTTATCAGTCCATTTTCACCAGTTCTTATTATTTCTGCTCCTTTTCCCTCATTTGGATAGCTGTTTTTTCTCCACCTTGTTCTGCTTTCAATCATTTTTAAATTTTCTTCCATCTTTCCAATTACCATCATGAACACGTCTCTGTCTACACTGTTTACCTGAAATCTTAGTTTTATAAGTTGTCTTTCACTCTTATTTATTACCTCTCCCTCGTACTGTTCCTGCTCTTCGTTTCTGTCTCTTTCATCCCCCGATTTGTTTGGAGTTGGTCAGTTAAGCAGAAGACACCACATGTGATGGAAGAAAGAGTGAGAGCTTAAAAGCCTCGGATCTCCCTGACTGAGCATAATGTCCGTTCATCAGAGCGTCCGAGCTGGAGGTGTTATCATGTAGAAGAAAACAAGCATGACATCCAGCAGGCAGGTAAAGATTATGAATGTAATTGAGATTCTCTGTTTCATCCTCCTCCTTCAGCTCTACTTTTCTCACTCTCTGTCACATGTACGCAGCATGGGGGCATATGCTACATTGTACATCCCATCAGGTGTAACCACTTAATAATAAAAAGGCCAAATTTTAGTCTTATTTTTTGCATGAAAGTCAGGGATGAGAAAACCAAACATGTTTTGCATTAAAATAGACTTTTCAAAGTGTATTGCATTGAAAGAAAATTTGTTTGCAACTTTAAAAGACAGAACATGATGATTCCAAAAGAAAATATGGTGAAAGTAAGAGGAACGAGCTGCATGTAAAGTTTATAGGTTCTAATAGAGGCTTCAGATGCACCAGCTCATGGATCATGTTGACTGTGCAGGTCCCTTCAGCACCACAAAAAATCCACAGTCATTCAGTTCAGCAATAAAACATCATTATTATACACCTACCAGGACATTTCAAATTCAACAGAGTCTCAAATGCAAAATGGTTTACTTGCATGTATTTATTAACTTTGTTATTGTACAGCATCAAATGTTTATTGAGCCATATGAATTTAAGCTTTCTGGATCATTATATTCACATCTCAACCACAAAATTGGTGCAAAACATCGGCTCTTCTCTAAAATTGTAACTCAAAGTGTTAAAGATGGTAAAATAGTTTCCATAGTTGATGGAATTATCAATCTGCCCTCTGGTTTCCATTAGAGATGTTACATTCTGACTTTTTTAAGTAAAAAAAAGACATTTTTCAACACTTTGTAAAGATATAAACATATTTTTCATTCTGAATTCTCAAGAGTTGTTTTATTCTTTTCATCTTGCTGCATAATGTTTTTAAAAAATTGACCTCTACGTTCACTTTGTGCTCAGTTTGGGGAAACACCTGTTTCCACATGAAACCGCCTGCTGCATGTTTGTTACTGGATCTGATGAGAGATCTGTTATACACTCCGTCATTATAAAACACACCTACACACAGATGAACAAAACAGATTTAAAACGCTTGATGTGCTACAGTTAAAACTAGAAAACACGTGGAAAGGAAGTAAGAGGATAGTCAACGTGCACGGCGATGGATCACACAGAGATGAGGATGTGATAAGTTTGTCCTCATGCTCTTCTTCCATCACTTCAATTACAATAAAGCTGTTTTTTTCTTCTTGTCTCACTGATATGCACATGATCACACATCCCTGTTTTGGGATTACGCCATCGAAGCTCTGAGCCTTACAGCTGGTAGGTGGATAGATGTCGGTGTCACTCCATCAAACATGTGCTTGTTTGATAATTCCACATGACGGGCGGAGTTTGCAAATACTGTCTTAACAAGAACAGATGCCGCCTTGTCTGCTTTGACATCAAGTGTGCTGACTGTGCCAGCAGCGCACAAGCTGCACGAATTCAACCAATCAGAAATCACTTCTTCTTTTTCAAAGACAGAGTTCAGATTTTTTGGTGATGAGTTTTGTGGGGTTGTTATGAGCAATCAGTGTCTTACCTGCAGTCATATTAGTGGAAGTAATCCATTTCAGTTACCAGCTAAGTGGATCTCGGTCATTTTAAGCTTTTTAAAAACGTTTTTACCATTTAAAGTTTTGTGTTGGTTGTTTACACACAAAATATCTGATGGAAAAGTAAAAGTGCAAATTCAAAAATGTTAAATTTCCAGTGTTGGTGATGTGTGTTAAAAATACAGTGTTAATTTAACTCTTTTTTATTCTATTTAACTCTGTGAGAGAGGAGTTGGTGTTAATTCGGGGAGTTACATTTAAGCAACTCTGTCAAAAGTTGAATTTAAAATTAACTCGGAATAGAGTTGCAAATTAGAGCCGGGCGGGGGGCGGAGCCAATGACCGGGTCTGAGTTTTACCCTAAATGCACTTGGAGACTATATTTACAATTTACTTGTAAATTTGCGCATCATAAAGCTTCATGTGAAAGTTAAAATAATACCAATCATGCAACACAACCTTTATTCAATATTTTACACCTTCTACATCACTAAAATCAGTCTGTCTTTTAAATCTTTCAGCAGCCGTGACTCAAACCTGACTGAGGTACCCTAATCCAAGCTGCCTAATGTACATTACTAGAAATTGGGTCTTCACCTGCTTCTCTCATCTTCAGTAGAGTCCTAACTCTCACATCTCAGCTCTGAGCTTGGTTCACATACATTTAAATCAGACACTTTCATATGTAGAAGATCAATGACTGCGTTTACATGCAGCCAATAACCCATTTAAAACCAGAATATTCACAATAACCCGGTTCCGCGCGGCCAGGTAAACACCGGCAAAAACCCGAATGTGCTCATAACCGGGTTTTTAAAAATGTCCTGGAGTAACCCTCTTCTAACTCAAATATTTAGTCGTGTAAACGCGTATCAGCATAACCCCATCAAAACGTGTGTTCAGCGCATGTTCTATTCACCAGGAATCTTGAGCTTTTGAGTAGAGAGACTATGCGCCAGTACGCCGGAAGTAAACAAGTCGAGGTCAACATGGCGAGACGCAGCACCACACTTTCAGAGCGAGGAGCAAACCAATTTTTTCATCAGTCTGGTGAAAAGTATGAACGTTATGTCTTTTGTTGACGGCAGAAAGTACAGAGATAGTGATGTTGTTGTTTTTGGATACAGGAAGAAGAATCGGAAATGATGCATATTGCGTCTTGAAGTAGTCCGTACGTCATGACGCTACCCCAACATCCGCGTTTAAATCGGGTTATTACAAGTTTCATGTATACAGGGGTAACTCTCTCTACTTATGTATGTAAACAGGTTATTCTGAACATTTCAGAAACCTGAATACCGACCTTAACCCGACCATAACCCGAATATTGGCTGCGTGTAAACATAGTCAAAGATAATGTTGTCTGTTTCAAAAGTAGTGCTTAACTCTATCTGGAGTTAAACAGGCAACACTAACAGTAGCTACGTTTACATGGGCACATTTAATCGGAATAAACGCCCAATCGGAACAAAAATACGTCATGTAAACATGTCAATCAGAATGTTTTGATCCGATGCAGCCTGATCAGAATGAAATTTACTTCCGATCTAGAGGGGTGGTTTTGTCCGATCTTCATTCAGATAGACGTGCATGTACACACCCATTCAGAATGAAAGGGTGAAAAAAGCCCACTGCGCATGCGTACAACTTCAGCGTGACGTCTTTCCGCTTTCGCAGACTCAAGTAGAAAACATAGCGGGAGATAAACAGAAGTGGTCTGCTGGTGCAGTCATCCTGTCATCCTGCTCTCCTCTCCTGTGGTGGAGGAGCAGTAGCAATATGTATTCAGCCTCTAGCTTGGTTAATGCGACCAGTAAAAACCCAAACATAACGGTAATCACCTGCAGAAGGTCCATATTGGAAAACGTGAGTCAGCTCGAGCACACGATGGGGCGGGAAAGACGTGCAGAAAGGACGGAGTTTGTTTACTTTTTTTCTTCCCCCGGAAAGACAACTCGCTGTGCGCATGCTCAACTCATTTAACCTGATTGAGTGCTTGGTGCATGTGTACTCATGGTATGATCAGATCATTTCAGTTAGTGTCCATGTAAACAGGGATTTGGGAATTCAGATCGACCAAGATTTTAATCAGACTGGGGAAATTTGGCGCATGAAAACGTAGCTAGTGTTAACTTTTAACTCTATGGTCAAGTGTTAAAAAAGCCAACACTGATCAGTGTTTATAAGTGTTAACTTTTAACTACAGACAGAGTTAAAAGGAACTCCATCTCAGTGTTAAATGCCCAACACTTTCAAAAGTCTTGCTTTAACACTTTGTGGTGTGGACTCATATAGACACTTTTAAAGTGTTGAATTTAACTCCAGTAAAGTTAAATCAACCCTGTAGAATTTGCTGTTTGAACATAATGCTGCACTCTGACTTTTACACTCTACATGTTCTGTTTTATAGTATTTTTTCTTAATAATACTTTTATCTTTGTTACAACTTTAGTATATTTCATAGTTTATAGGTAACATTTCATGGCCAGAAATATTCTTGATTTTTTTCCTCTAGCATGTGAGCATGTGTTTGCACGTGCAGTGTTTATACTGCTCACAGCTTCTTGTCTCCATCATGTAACTTTCATGAGGATTATGTTTATGTGTGTGTGTTTTTGGATGACGTCACATTTTCTGATTAGTCTCTGATGATTCATGGCTTTGAATGTGGTCGATGGAATTGTGGGAGAGAAAAAAAGGCGAACGCAGGGCGTTCTGCTTGTTCCTGTTTTCTTTGAACGTATCTAATTGTAAACAAGAGAAAAAGATGGAGGAAATAAAATGACAAGAGCTGCTGTTTTTATGGATGGTGTTTACCTGAGCTGAATGCAGTGTGGATGTTTGCATGTTGCTTGTCTGGAAAGATTTATTTAACGTGACTTTTGAGTTTAATAAATCACCATGTCATTATGAGAATCCATTTTTCAGACTAGAAAAGACAGATCTGACCATTGACCTGTTTCTATAAAGACTGTTGCACATACAGTAATCTAGGATTTTGTTCATAACGTTAAACTGAAATATCTTCTGAGTGACCTGATAACTCAGATTTACCTTTTTTTTATTTAGAGCAGCTTTGCAGTTTTTAGCAAGACAAGCCGGTAAATATTACAGGATATTTTGATTAATGGAAGACAGAAAGGGACCAAACTTTGCACTTCCTGAAAAAAGTGAAGGAGAAAAACAAACAACAAAAAAAAGAAATAGAACAAATTGTCTGCTCATGTTTGAAAACTGCTGAAATACCTGGAATCGTTCAAACACAGAGAAGCGTGTTTCTGCTTCCACACTGCAGATACATCAAACATTCAAACATCATCAGAGTGGATGTGCAGCAGAGCGCATGCATCTTTTAGTTTGTTTGTTTTCAGGCTGCATGTGCAGGATAAATGCTGTCAGGAAGAAGATAATATACATTCATTTAGTTTTTTCTCTGAATGGTGTGTTGTAATTTGATGGAATAAAAATACCCCCATAGCAGGTGCTACAGAAAATGGGCTTGAGTCCTTCCTGCTTTCACACTATAGTTTCCTTTCTTACAGTCAAAGCATGGTGTGAACGAAGCTGCTACATGTTCAGTATAGCCACAGGGTCACTATTACCATGGTTACACAAGTACAGAGCTACTTTTGTCCAGCTGTACAGACTCTTAAACTACATCCAGGCAGTAAATTAAATCTGTATGTTGTACTTTTATATACTGATATTTGATTAAAAAATGCCTCTGTAAACAAACTAATATTCAAAATAAAAGTTGCACATATATTGGGTCATTTAACCATTCACGTATTATAATTAATATGCCGGTCCATCACAGTCTGGTTTGGTTTAGGAAACAAACTAGAAAGAAACAGACTGCAGAGAGGATCACACTGGTGCTGGTCTGCCCTGCATCCAGGACCTGGACTCCTTCATAGTCAGGTAAAGGTCAGGCAGCATCGGCAGGGACCCCTCTCACCCAGGATCTCACCTCTTCTCTCCCCTCCCCTCAGGAGGAAGAAAAAAAGAAAAAAAAAAGAAAACGCACTTGATGTATCAGCGTCGGAATTAAACTGGACTCCAAACAGTCCGCCTCCTTATATTGTTTCCTTCTCTTTGATTTCTTGCTTGTATGTTCTCTCAATGTAAGTCGCTTTGGATAAAAGCGTCTGCTAAATGACAGTAGTAGTAGTAGTAGTAGTAGTAGTAGTAGGTCGGCACTACAGATCACCCTCCACCAAAACCACAAGACATTAAAACCGTGTTTTTCCCACGCCATTCGTCACCATGTTGAACAAACACCTTAATGAAGAAATAACTTCTTCTAACATAAAAATAATTATATCCATCCTGTTCTGTACCAACTAACTTTAAACCCCCAATCAGTTGTTTATGATGGATGATGCTGCTAATGTCTTTCATATCTCATGTGTTATAATAATAATAATAATAAACTTTATTTATATAGCACCTTTCACAGATAAAAATCACAAAGTGCTTCACAATTAATTCAATAAACAGCATAAACAGTAAAAGATAAAAAGAATAATAATCAACTCCAAAAGTCCAGTCAACCAAAAGCTCGCCAAAATAAAAGTGTCTTCAGCTGCCTTTTAAAAGAATCAACAGTGTCAGTCTCACGAAGGGGCAAAGGTAGGGCATTCCACAGATTTCTATGTGTTTATCTTTATATATGTCTGCCTTCAAGTACCTGTGGAAAGTGAACCAGAACCATATGTGCAACATACTGGGTCAAATAAACCTGATTCTGATGTGTCTGTTTCTATATTTCTAAGTGCTCTACCTTTTTTACAGATTATTAAGTATCTTGTCAGTTTGTGTGTGTGTGTGTGTGTGTGCTCTGTCACTCCCTTTCCTGTCAAGTACGTCCAAGTTTTTTCACCTGTCCTCATGTTATTAGTGTAATTTGCTCGTCCCCTGATTGTCTGACCCACTTGCCCGCCCAAGTCCTGCTATCCACAGCTAGCTACACCTGTCGCCTCATCCGTGCCAACCTGTTTCCTCCACAGCTCTTTCCATTTACCTCTCTGCAATAAAGCTCTTTCACTTGCACTCTGCCTGACTTCCTGTCCATTTCTCTGCATTGAGTTCAACTCACAACCAGCCCTGACACTTTACATGTCTTCTGATGGAGAATGTAAAGATTACAATTACAGTTATTATTATTATTATTATTATTATTATTATTATGTAGCTGCTTAAAGGATAAGACACAATATACAATTTATAATTGTTGTATTTTGCAGTTGATCATAGATGGAAATTTTCTCTGTTTGCTCATTTAACAAGAAAAAATTATCTCTGGGATTATTAAAGTGTTCTGAATCTTGAATTTTGAATCTTGATTATCACTAGCCAATAAATATATATCTCTAATTCCTTTATTGGCCTTTAAAAAGGTCATTACATTCCACTTTAATTTGTTTCAGATTTTAGTGAATTGGTCAGAAACAAAAGTCTTGAGTACTAATCTCTGGGACATTATGGGACAAACATGACAACATAATGGAAAATGGAAACAGCAATCAACCAAAAATAATATACAGTGCACTGACAGGGGAAAAGAAAAGAAAAAGTTCAGTCAAAATGATTTTTCATAAATAAATAAATAAAATCACATTTTATACAAATACAAAATCTCTACGTGGAAAGGTAATTGATTGTAACTGGGATTTGAGAAGGGGTGTCCACATTTTTGCATCCCAGTTTACTCATAAGCGTGAAGTGGGTGAGGTGAAAAAACGCTGAGTGATCCTGCGTTCACAGCTTTTCTATCATCTCCTCTGCAGTTTGCTGCAACAAGTGACAAGATATTTGTCACCATATGATGTTACAGGTTTGGATTCTGCAAACAAGATGTGGTTCAAGATGTACTTCACAAGGATACATCTGCTTCTATCAAGAGGTAATTTGGTACACACTTCCAGAACAAACTGTTCAAGATGGCGCGCGGCATTTCCACATGACGATTTTCAGATGTCTCCATAAGAGGTTAACATCTGCTCTCACAAGAGTCATTTACATATATATTTTTCTTTGACAGTTTTGTGTATTTTGGTTCATTGATTGAGTTCAAGCTTTCCAACAGATTTGGATCCAGGATCCCTGCGTAGTCCTGATCTGAACAGGTATTTCAACAAGACACCGGTTCCAGCAACATCTGTCTGAGACGCGGCTGCGGAGAAGTTATTTAGTACTGTTTTAACTGTAAATAGATAAAAGAGGCTAAGTTAGAGACAACATCCAAGAATGTAAATTAGATTTGTATTTTTTTAGCTCACTGTGCAGTTCATTAGTCTCTACAAATCTTTTCTTGCAGCATTACATTTGCATTTTCTGTCCTTTTATCTCTCCTTACTAAAAGTCCTTCAGTTTATTCACCCATGAAAATATATTTAGTATTGTAAATCTATTTTCCTGCTGCATTTCCATTCAAATATTTATAGAACTATTTGTAATCTATATACTTGGTCCCTACATTCATTTATGCTGCATCCAGCTAACTTGAGCCCTCTGAGCTGCTTCCAGCGTGGCGTGTCAGATCTCCCTGATAGTGCTGCACAGGAAACTGATGATAACTGGACATTTATCTGTAAAAACAAATGTGATAATCTTCTTGTTTACAGTTCAAGCAGTCCTACTACTGCTGTCGTCAGCTCAACTGGTTAAATACCAAACACCTCATGATTTCTTGTAACAAACATGAACCAAGCAACATATCAAAACCCACTTACGCAAAAAGACTTACGTCTATATGTAGTTACATGATTTACTGATACATCTGTTCAAGAGCATCACACAGTAAATAAACTGAGTCAATTTTAGCAGGTTTTAGTTACTAGCTTAGTTTAGTTTTTTGTAAAATTTTTAAGGAAAAATATTTAATCAAATTAATTACAGAAAAAAAAGAAACAAAAACAATTAATTTTTTCATAAAAAGTTAAGCACAATAAAAGCGTTGTTATAAAATCTTATAAAATCTTTTGCTTTTGGAGGCTGGAAAACCATGATTAATCAAATATGTATCTGAGGGTGAATATTATCATCTTTGTCCTAAGTTTAGTTGTTTAGCTGACTAATGGTAATTAGCCCAAGCCGCAAATTAACTTCATAACATTTCCAAACTGATGTTAGAACAACGTGAAGGAGCATTGAACACGTCTGTTACACTTTCAATATAAAGAATTTCAAAATGCACAAGTAACAACAAATATCCATTGATAAAAACCCAAAATATTAATATTTTGGAGCCCAAAAAATGACAAGAAAAGCCTGTTGTGCAATTATCAAGTTCATTAGCACTTATAATGGGCATTCAAGCCTAAACTCAACTTAAAGGGTCTCCGACATGATTTGTGCAGTAGCTTGCTAGCAGTGTTTCCTGCCTCACATACAACCCCCCACCCTGCACACTTCAGTGTGTGAGTGTGGTTACAGCTGTGAAAAAGTAACGTTTATGACAGCAGCTGGTTTGACAGAAAGATCCTGTTGAGCTGAAGCTGCAGCTCATTTCAAACTCCAGTCCCTTTTTACTTAGAATCTTCATGTTCCATTCAGTACAATAATATTTGATTTTTAACTCGTGTCTCTGCCGAGTGAAAATGACTCGAGCTGCACAGATGAATCTTTCCATGGATCAAACTCCAACCCACTGAGTCAACATCTACATCTCTGGGTCTGATTTAGGGAAACACATTAATGAAGCAGTGTTGCTACAACCAGCTGATATACAGCGTGTCACTGTTTTATCAATGAAAACACCAGCTCACTAATGCTTTTCAATGTCCATGTAAGAAGCAAACAAAGAACTGCTTCCTGTTTCATCACTTCCTGTTTTTATTAGCCTTCAAATTTAAAGGACCTGTATGATGCAAAATCACTTTTTGGAGCTTTTAACTATGTTATGATGTCTCTGAGCAGCTGCTCCACTCTCTCCTGAAAAACAACTGACTGTAACATAGTGATGAAACAATGTTATACCAGGACCTGCCCTGCATGTTTGTGTCCTCTGCAGATTAACCCCGGGCTCACACTGCATCCAGATCCGGTCCGGTGCGGACCCCGTAGGTATTCCGTTAGATTAAAATCCCTTTTGAAGGCTCACAGTAGCTCCGCGCGGTGCGGGTCCGGTTACGGGGGCCGTACGGCACTACGGAAAGAATCCGCAAGGTTCTATTTTTTCCGGACGCCGGAGTCACTCCGCGTCAAGTTTGATGAAATCTGACAAACTATACAGGAAGTGTGGCTTGAATATCCGGTGTTTTTTCAAAATAAACGAGTGTACAAACAATTGTAACTTGACTCTTCTTTTTAGACAGCACACGCGCTAATAGGAAATGTAAACATTACATCACACACACATTTTCACACATTTGCTAAATAATGGACGTGTTCTCGTGTGAAGTCCCGACAAAACGATAACCCACGTGAACTTCTGTTCTCGAGGGGTGACGTTTTACGCACCCAGCACTGGAGCTGGCCGCATTCCCTATCTGGAGCAGATGTGAGTGGTAGCTTGCGGAAAAACCGCACCGAAGCTGGACCGAAGCCGTTCCGTAGGCAGTGTGAGCCCGGCGTAAACACACACACACCTCAAGCTTCAAGAGTCTGTAGCAAGACACTAAACACCACCGTTTGTAATATTTTACTTTCTAAAAATGTCTCAGTGAAAATGTGCATTTGGCTGTGAGAGTTACAGGAATTTATTCACCATTTTATTCAGGCAGCTCGAGGAGCAGCAGTAACGAGGGGCGGACTGCAGGAGAGACGAGATTTTAGGTAAAGAAGACAAATTAATAGTATATAACACAAAAGGTAAGATTTTATCATATATGTCTATCCCAGATGTTGAACGCTGTAAAATAACATGATGCAGGACCTTTAAGACTTGCTCAATTCTCATAAAAGCATTCAAACTTGTTTTATAAATGTCAAATACAAATTTGCACCATGTTCTAATAAAGAAAGTTATAATGTTTCTAAATGTATTATAGAGACCTGATTATGTTACAAACACTAAGCTGTGTTTTCACTGTCCTCTACCCTGTGCTCACCAAAAACAGGTCAATTTTTAAATAATTAGTTATAAAGATCCCACTACTCCTAACTTCAAACTCCAAAAACATTTGATTTTAAAAAAGGCCAGGTTTCTCAGGATTAAGCACATTTCTCCTATATTTACCCTGGAGTGATCATGTGTATTTGATGATAGTGAGGCGGACCTGCTGTAGAAGGTGTATAGAGATACAATCTCCCTCCCACTTTGTGCACTGTGTGTAGATTTTCTTTTATAATATATTAAATGTCTGTTCTGTTGGTAGTTTTACTCCAGAATAATTTGTTTAGGACATTTGATTGCAGAAAGTGTTTTATGCCCACTGAACTGAATGTAATTTTATAGTTATCTATATCTATGGCATCATGTATTACTGTATGAGATGGGCGTGTCATTAGTTAAAGGAAAACAGACTTCTTTTTTTGTCACGACATCCTGACCAGCGATGAATACGACTCCAAGTCAGATACTGGAGCCAAAAACAGATATTAAAAAAAAAAATCACAAGAAAAAAAAAGCTTTAACAACAAAAAAAGGAAATCATATATTTAATTAGACCAAAATTTTAAACTGTATTAAAAGGTCCAACTTCAACTCAACCATCATGCAAAAGCAACATGTAAACAAAACACCAGAGATCTGCTCACGTTTTTATTTTCCTCTTCCCGTCTTTCCCGCCATAAACTCCCCCCTATACCCCCCCATCCTGTCATTACAGTGCAAATGAGGCGAGCCGTGATTAAACTCTGTGTGTAAACAATGAGTCGTCGTGTCCGCTGTGGATCGATACAGCTGATGGTTCCCGCGTGACTGTAGCTGCTGCAGATTGATGGGAAACGACATCCAGCCTGGTGTGGAATCATTAACTGTAACACAGGCTGACGCTGGAAGAGCCGCTTCCATCAATTCTGTTCAGAAAGTTAATATAACGTCTTTTACATATTTAATAGAAGAATATTTAGTCATGAATGAACTATGAATAGATCCCTGGGGGAAGTTAACGTCACTGCAGTCTTTGTTAAAAAGTGGCACCAGTTTTAAATTTTGACATTTAACATAGACAGTTAAAGTCCCATTAAATATTTGACATGAGACTTTACATACCTCTGAATATATCCCTCCATCATTAAAACTGAAAATCACAGAAGAAGAGTATTCTTCCCTTCCTATTACCAACAATGTCTCCATGAAACATGCATCACCTTCAAGCAGGAGACTTTCACAGAGATTAAAACACTTTTCTGAGATATTATGAGCCTGTTCAAGAGAAGCAGCTGCTGACGGAGGCTGATGTTAAACTGGCCTTTTATTTTCAAAGAGAGACAGGATGAGTCATGAGAGCTTAAAAGTCTGGACAGTTTGTGGAACCATCTTCATCTCTCACTCATTCATCCGTCTGTTTCTTCACATATTCTTTATTTTAAAGTTTTTAATCCAAATTAATTCTTTTCTTTTTCTCACAGTAGAGACTTCTTCAGTCACACAGTCACTTCCTGGCTTTTTCCACTCATTCCCTCACACTTTCACTCACTCACACATCTAATGACATGTTGCTGACAAAGTGACCCCCCCCCTCCCTCATTCAGCCCCTCACCCTCCCAGTCATTTGTGTATTGATTAACTTGTGCACTCAGTTGTCACCCCCATCACCTTCTTATTCTCTCCATTAACTCATACACATTTTAAAACAAGGTGGAATCAGAATCTTTCCATGTCCAACAATCTGTTCAGAGCATTTAGGACAAGCTAAAATAAATATATTTGAATTATCAACTGGAGATTAAAAGTCTGATTATTTTCATTTTTATACAGTTTCTGCTGTTCTTGTCATATAAAAGCTTCAAGATCAAGTTTCAAATCTTTTTGTGATACGTCGTGATCAGTGTGCGTCCTGAGAAGTTATTACAGCTTGAAGGCTGTTAAGATTTGTTCAAGCCATCGTGTCTAACAGCTTCCTGAAGCCCACCCCATGCTGCAAGCCTTATTACTTTACATTTTTGAGTTTTTCTTTCCTCAGAAATGCCAGAGTTGATCTTATTAAAATTCCCATGCCTCCCCAACAGGTCATTTCCTTTTCTTACAAACAATTCCGCTCGTCGCTGCAGAGAAATTAGATTTAGTGTTTTGATAACCAGATCGTTTCTCTGCTTTTATTAATGGAGAAACACTCATGCATGAAAGATTAAGTATGCTGTGTCAGCTGCTGGATTGCTTCTCAGTTTTCATTATTTTCATTGCTACAGCAAATATTTGCAATAAACAGGCCTTGAATTCATCCTTTGCAACAGTTTCCAAAGAAGGTCAGAAGTAGCTATTTTAACTCCTCAAAGACCACAGAAGCTAAAAGCTGGAGGTTTTATGAATCATTTATTTGATTATGATCATCACTTTTTCAGTGTTGCACAAGTCCTTCTATCATGAGGTCTTGTTTTAGATGACAGCCACAAATTACTGTCCTTGCCACATTCGACTTCTCAGCAGGGTGAATGCCTCCCTGCTGAGAAGTCAACGTTTTCCATCTTTGAGCTACCAGTTTGGACACAAATCTCATCCAACAATCTTGGTATTATCATGCATAGGAGTGTACAGAATCTAACCAGACACACAAAAAAAATCATCATGGTAAATATGTAAAAAGTTTACCATGTCACATCCTCTACTCTGCAAAACAGCTCTAAATAAACGTGCAAGTGTCCAAAGAATTATTCAAGAAAAATGTGCAACTTTATGTGACTTTAAATATGTATATCTCATCTTATAAAATGTAAAGAGTTTCTATTTTGTGAATAAGGTTCAAATCCAACTGAATGCAAAGCATTGCATCACTATTAGTACAATGAATGGGAGAAAAAATATGATGTACACACTGATCAAAATACAACAAGAAGATCCTTCATTACAGTGTAACTCTTGGCTGTCAGATGGAGGTGGACATTGTGTCCTTAGAGAGAACATCCTGCAGTGAAACTAAAGATCAGAAGCAGAATCTGCTCCTTCAGACTTTGTCCATTTCTAAAAAAGAAAATGTCACCTGTAGATCATTTAGTTCTAAAGGGGTAAAAGTCTTTTAAATATAGATCAAGTCTCGTGTCAGTTTATATTCAGTAGATCTGGATGTGCGTCGTCTTAAGGCAACAAACAGAGGGAGAATGGATCAGTATCTTTAATCAGGTGTTCTGCCCTCAGTGATCTGTGAAAATGAGACGTTGCCATGATGCAATATGGGACAGCTGGAAACTCTATAGCAAACATCAATGGATACTTGAATAGTAAATGTGATTTTCAAGGTTAATAAGTTGATGGTGTTCTCACAGAGTGATTCACCAGGTTGCTTAGAAGTACTGTCACAATTTCAAATTCATTGTGTGTGTATGTGTGTGTGTTTTCTGTTCTATTCCAGAGAAAGTGCAACATTAATAATTTACATTTTTTCAGTCTAACATGATGTTCCAGTTTCAAATTTTCTTATAAAATTTGCCCCAAGACTGAAACAATGAATCAAACTCCTCGTTCTACTTTGAATGCTGTTCTTGGTATGGATTTAAATTCTAGAACCAAAACTAAAACAGAGATTTGACTTATCCAGAAGAAAAGTAATAGAGATTAAAGGTGGTAAAGAGGATTTTGTAGCACATTTAAATGTCAAATTTACTTTTAAATCATTTTATCAACTTGTAGTGGTCTTGTACTTCTGGTTTCCAAAAGAAAAAGTTATAATATTCATAAATCAAAGACCTGGTGGGGCTTGAAATAAAGTAGCCAATAGATAACAAACCTGTTTCTTTGTCTACTGCATGAAGTTTGTATGTTCTCTCCGTGTATGCATGTCTGACTGACTCTGCTGTTTAAAGAGGCCATTTCACACATGACTTTGTGGTTATTTCTTAAGTATTAACTAGTAATATGAAACATTTTATATCCAAAAAAACGTTAAGAAACACTGATTAACAGACCTTTCAATCTATCTGTGTGAAGATTCGTCCTGCTTCAGCTGTGACTCATTAATATTCATAAGTGAATTTGCTGGACTCTGATTGGCTAACAAACTAGCCTATGAGAGCACAGCTTCCTGTTTCCAGCCCCGCTACATGGCAACAGCACACAGAGTATCTTCCAGTTTGTTACGTCTTATGCTAACAGCTTTTAGCCAGCAGCATGCTAGGTGTGGTTTCAACTGCAGGAGCTGATAAATACTAACAAACAAAGGAGTTGTGATGAAACAGATACAGGCCGTTAGAACTCGGGAGAACTCGGGTTTTATCACCACCTGCGTAGTTTGAGAGATTAAAACTGAAAGAGAAGTTGTTGACCTGTTTTCACACCTACTATGAAGGTAAGAACACCTGTGGAACTAAAATATTCAACAGAAACCTCAGAAACACTGTTTTTAATGGAAGGGACTCTTTAAGCACAATTTCATCTTCATTTGCAGCGCATGAAAAGTGGCACCGTTAGACAGACAGTCTGCAACAGGTTATAAAATAATTGTTCACAACTTTTCCTCTGACTCCCACTTTAAAAGACTTGAACTACTGTTTCAAACAGAACTGCTAACTTAGTAACTTTGTCACTATGTTCAACATTCAGACCTCTTCAACAACTCTTCTTCTGACCCAGTCGTCATACAGCATTCCCTTCCAGCTGCAGTCAGAGCAGGAGATTTTCACCCCTCTGCACACACACTGTAAATGAGTCACACATGAGCAAAGCTGCTGCTGGCTGATCTTCATTTAGTTTAAAGACTCAAGCCCAGTTGAAGACGAGGGTTGGAACGGTGACATTTTAAAACACAAGAATCAACAGATATAAAAACACACAGGGATATTTCTTTAACTCTTTTTACTCTTTCCAAAAGCATCCATTAAAATTACATAATCCTACAAAAAACCTAAAATCTGTTTTCCTTACTGAAGGTTTATGTTACAAAATAAAGTGAAGGATTTCACCGAAGAGGGATCCCACAGTTCATCATTTTACTTTAAAAATTCAAAACTGAACAAAAATATTAAATGCAACACTTTTGTTTTTGCTCCCATTTTTTATGAGATGAACTCAAAGATCTAAAACACTTTCCATAAACACAAAATAATAATCCATCCAAATATTGTTCAAAAATCTGTCTGAATATGTATAGTGAGATAATCCATCCCACCTCACAGGTGTGTCATATCAAGATGCTGATTAGACAGTATGATTATTGCACAGGTGTGCCTCAGACTGGCCACAATAAAAGGCCACTCAAAGATATTAGTTTTGTTTTATTGGGGGGGGTCTGCGGTCAGGTGCCTCTTTAAGTTTAACAGAAAGCAGGTGTTGCTTATTGTTTCTTCAATATATCCAGCATGAACTGGAAACTCTGCAGATCCTGGGAATGAGATCAGGTGGATGGAGACAGTCTTATAACAAGAACCGTAACTGCTGTGGTACACAAAATATTCAAAAAGTTTTCTATCATTGTAAACTTTTTACTTTGTTTCAATAGCTGCGTTTACACGTGCAAAATGTCTTTAATCTGATAATTGTTCGGAATAGAATTTGACCGTGTACATGGGTCCTGAAAATATCTTTCCGATTATGACCAGCGTTTACATGCGCCACACATTTGATGGGATTAGCTCATTTTGACATGCGCAGAACGATCCGAAACACCGGATACAGCCGCAGATGAAGAAACGGCAACTTTTGTTGTATACAAACATGGAGCGGTAGAATCATCTGAGCGTGTTTTTTATTTTTTCTGGAAACATTTTTACATCTAAACCTTCAGCATCACATTTGTGTCCGAAACTGACTAGTTTTGTTTCACGCCGCCATGTTTTAATCCAGCGATCGGATTAACTATCGGGATAATCCACCTGTTTCAATTGGAAATAAATTTTGATACGACTGAGTGTAAGTAATCTGATGTTTACATGTGGCATTTTTAATCTGATCAGGATTTTAATCCAATTAATTGTGTCCATGTAAACACAGCGATTAGGTTAGCAAAGCATTAACCAACGTTATGATTTAAATAAAACCATGCAAGTCTTATTTAATAATAGCAAACCATTGCTAACATTCCAAAGTGTATTGAAAATGTCTTTGCTGACAAACAGTAAACAATCGACCCTTGTGCTTATTTACATGGAGGTTTGCAAAAAAAAAAATAAAATAAACATCCATTTCTTTAGAAAGTGGTTTAAGATAAACATTTAAAATAAAAGTTTGTCTTTGAAAAATACAGATTACTTGTGTTTTGTAATGTTTTACTCAGTGTTTCATGGTAATCTTCCACAAACAACAACAGTAAATTACTGGATTTTTAATCTTTTTCCATTTGTGTTGTTTCTATTGATGTGAAACAACTGTTCATACACTCCAATGGAAACTAACACAGTTTATTAAACTATGGGCCTCAGGGAGTTCAAGTAATCCAAGATGATGAGTCTTTTGTTTGTTTGCAGTGTAATTGTGTAAATGCAGCTCATTGTGAGTGACTTATAGCTACACAGTCCCACGACTCCATCTAAATCCAACTCAAGCAAGATTCTAAGTGACTGATGCAGCCAGCTTATACCTCTACAGCAATATAAAACTTACTGGAGCTCCTGAGTATTGATCCAGATCTAAATTTAGACTGTTTTTTTTTAATAACAATAGCTTGTTTTTAAAGAGCAGGTTAAAAGAGTGTGGTGGTTCTGTTTGCTACCGGGAAACACAAAGACAACTCAGACTGTTAGTCCTTTGCTCTAAGTGTTCAGTTTATTCCAAATGATAAAAGACTGAATCTAATCAATCGGAATTAAAAACAATCAGCCAATAAATTTAGAAAACTGTGTTAAACAGTTCATCAGAGGGTTAAAGTGTCTCAGAGCAGCTTCACTACTCATTCAGGTTTACCGAGTCTGTCTGATAGCAGGGTGACGCTGGATGATCTGAACTATTGTTTCATGCACATGCACCAACCTTCCCTCCTAAAACTCAAAGCTGCAGAGACCCTCTGGTTTAAACTCCGTCACCGAGGCGCCACCGCCTGGTGGTCGTCATCTTTATCTTCAACTCTTCATCTATAATAAATCCTGTTTATTGAATGAATCCTTCAGAATCCCACATTTTAGAGTTTTTTAACTGGATAACTCGTGTACTTTGATCAATACATAAACCCTAAAACTCAAGGTACTCCAGCTGCAGGTAGCACTGGATCATCCATATGATACTGTTCATCAAACTCTCAAATGCTTCAATCTGTTTTTTTTTTATTTTACACTTTTATTTACTCTTTGCAGGTCTTGGTTAAGTTTAGTCAAGTTATAAATTTTGTCCACAAATAAAGTTCTTAACAATGTGAATAGTCTGTATTTGTATAGAGCTTCTCAAATCTTACACTACAAATTACGTCCACTTATTCACACACACACTGATTTGCAAAGCGGAGGGCTACACGGGGTTCAGGGCACTTCAAATATTGGTCGACAACTGCTCCTCCTCTTCCTCTTGAGCTACAGTCACCCCATGCGTGTTATTCACTACCTGCCTTTCTGCACTGATTTCTTATCAGGTGATTGTCAGACAGGCTGGTGTCTGTGGCTGAAAACATACAACACAGCAGATACACGTGACCAATCAGAAAACACCAAACGCCACAGAAAGGTAAACAAACCAAAGAGAAGTCACGAGTCTCGCAGCAGGAGGTTTTCCTCACCGTTTGTTGACGTTCTTCGGGTGAATGGAGAAGTTTATCTTAATAGGACCTTATAGATGGAAGGCTGGACATGTCCATAACAGACAATCACACACACTCACACACATTTAAACAGCTGAATAACCCACACTGCTGTCAGCCCCGTTAATTGTTGCTAAAGGACAAACAAGTGGGGATTTCCGCTATTGATACACTGAATAAAAAATGTGTTTCAAGAAAGCTGCAGTTTGCAAAAACAAATATTAACATTTACTAACCTGCCTTTAAATCAACAAAACAAGCATCCAAGTCAGTGTCTCAGATTTTTATTCTGATTAAATCTAAAACATCTTTCCCATTTATTCAAAACCAAGAAACAAATTAATCTAACCAGCTCATTCTATGTATATAAAAAAAACTACTCACAGGAATGTAACATGAAAGTTGTTGCTAAAAGAAAGATGAAAAATATAATTTGTGTGTTTAAATAAATAAAATCAAGTAAATAAATAGTATTTGGATGAAAAATAAAACCATGTAAAGCTCTAGATTTCAAATAGGATTTACAAAGAAATGATAACTGTGTGACTAAGATGCAACTATTAAATCTGGAGCTTTTGTTGTTATTTTCCTTCTTTTTGTAAAGTGAAATCATCTAATTGGACTGATTTGATTTTATTCATGTTCTTCCATTCTATAACCAATTTTTGCATAGTTAGTTTACATTTTGTAGGTGAAATAAACAAATAAATATCTTTAAACAATATGTAAACCTACATCTTCCTGTTGAAGATGGACTGCACCGCTCACACCCACTCCCAATTTGTCCAAGATACTTCAAGCTACGTTAGGGAATGACGTGTGCACAGTTCAATAAATCAATGATGTTTCCGCAGGGCAGATCTTCATCAGATGCGTCCAAACAATCAACCTCCTGGCTAACCTGAAAAAGCTTCAGATATTGACGTAGTCCCAATCCTCATGGGATTAAAAGCTATTTTGGACCCATAAATTGTATTTAGATCATTTACATATTATAGGAAGGGAAGTGATGGTGGTATTCCACTCAACACTCTTGGCTCCAACAACATTTCTTTCAAAGAAAATCATCATCTTTGTTTCCTTCAATGTTACATTAACTAGATTTACTCCTTCTGCATAATGTGCACATAATAGGATGAAGCACTAGTAGGCTGGTGAAGGTTCCCAGTTATCCAGACCATGTGATCCTAGTTGGTTAATAAAAGGAACTGGATTATTAAAGCTGGAAACTCTGAACCTTTTATTTTGAAGTAAAGAAACTCGTCTGCTGAAGCAAAACACAATTTTTAAAGTGATTGACTGAGAGCTCTTGAAAACATTCTTCACCCACTTATTCTTGGTCAGGGTCATGGGGAGTGGGTGTCTCTCTCCAGCTGTGATTGGGCGAGAGGCGGGGTGACACTTGAACAGGTCACCTGTCCATCACAGGGTCACATAGAGACAAACAGAAACTTCTCGCTGCAAGGCAACCATGCTACCCACTGCACCACCATGCAGCCAGTGAAATAACAGATGAAAATTATGTTTTTACTGAACATAACAATTATACCACAGTTAGTTCCAACCAAGTAATTTGATTGGACAACAGAGTGCTGATATTACAGAACAGCACTGGGACTTTTTACAGATAATATCACTCCGCTGTACACAGGTGGACACATGGGAGCAGCTGAGCGTATCACTCCACAGCGCGTCAGCCAGTGTGAACCAGATGTCCCGTCACCTCGCTTTCTGATTGGCTACATGCTGCACAGAGATGCTGCTCAGTTCTCCTCGCAAGACGGACAGATAACGGGCCAAGACAATCCAACATGTTGGATTTCTCTAATTTGCAGTTGAACGTCCTTCCGAGTGGACCTGATCGCTCTTAACACACCACACACGGCCAGATTATCAGTTAGGATTATCTTAAGAACCGTCCCAATAATCAGGGCTCATCGGAAAGAGAAAATTGGGGCAAAATTGGCATGAAAATCTTGTCGTGTGAACCCAGTATTTCATCTAGCAACAGCCTTGTTGCCTCCTTTCGTGTTGGGACTATTGGTGTAAAACTTATAAATGATTAAACAAATTAACAAATCATAATCTGTTGTTGCTTATTGTTATAAAAATAATTATGTGCTTGTAGAACTGTGTTATAAAAGCAATATCACACGAGAGGGAGTGCTGTTGTATCGAATATCAGCACTGGTGTGATTATCTGACACCAGTGCTGATAATCTGTACAACAGCACGACCTCGAGTGTGATACTGCTTAAATACGTTTTGCCATATTATCATCAAAGAAGAGTATAAAGTAAGTTCCATAACTCAATTTTCAAACTGGGATTAAAAAAAAACGAAGCAGAGAATTAAGAAAACACCGATGATCAAATGTTTTGATTGCAAAAAAATTCTAGACAAAAGAAATATAACAGTGTCGTCCATTTGTTCCGTTTTCCATCTCATCTCCAGTTTTTTAGTTTTTTTCTTGTGTGTTCCAGCTCCAGGCTATCTTACCTTTTAAAATAGCGCAGGTGGGCTGCAATGTGTAAACGCTGAGTGTACACAGTTATGTATGATTTTCCAGAAACCCAATGGACCTCTTGACACACTAAAGACAAAAAAATCAACATTTTTACAAACACAAATGCACACAGCACATGGCTTTGTTTGGGGATGATGGTCACTTTAGGCAAGTAAAGAGAACTGCTTGGCAACTAGCTGAGATCAAACACACACACATACACACAATGAGACATAAACACACACTGACCACTACAGAAGAGCCATCGGGGTTATGGTGCCCTCAGATAGGGCTAATGACATGGAGAGTAATCAGTGCAACAGATGGTTGTCACTGAGCTATAAGACGCTATATGAGGGTCTCAGTAAGTGGGAAGAATATAACAGTTGTTTACTTACTCACACCACTGCACATATTTACACACATTCAAACAGCATGACCGAATCCTTTTCTTCTGTTCGCTACTTAGTTTTTCCATGTCAGGCTGTAATCTGGTATAACAATCTTAAATATTCTGAAAAAAAAAATCAAACCTGATGACAAAAATAGGTTAAAAAGTTTGTTGTAAATAAAACCCCTGGAAATAAAAGTCCTTTTCCACTTTCATTTTTATGATAAAATGTCTTAAATAAACTTCATGTGTTATAAACGTCTTATGAAAGCTAACTTTGATCAGTTAGAATAATAGAATATGTCTTACTTAAACTAAACGGCTGGTGACTCATAGTTTAAACTAAGTATCTTCAGTTAATGTAACTCTGTTTTTAGAAGATTCAACTTAAATCTCCAAGTCAGCTCCATTAGGTACTCAAGTACATTGAACGTAGTCCACTGCACTTACTCAACTAATGCTTCATTACTTAAAACATTTAAGACAATGAGTTACCTGGATTTTTAAAAGTAAATTCTACTTCAAGATCATGGGTCTGATTATTACAGATCAAGAAGCAGCTTATATGGTAATATGTGACTTTCTCTACAACCTGTCAGAATATAACTAGATCATGAAAACATTTGGAAAATTCTTCACTCTGGAGACAGTTCTGATCATACTCTTGTAGTTTTTTACCAAATAGGTTAATACACTCAGAGCTGCACCTTATTCATCAGCAGCTTGTTCCTATGACCATCCTATCACCTTTGCCCATGTTCGCACCACCCTGTGGGTTCCACTATGGCACCGTTTGTGACAAGATCACACCATGCAACTATGTGATGGTGTCAGTCAGTCTTGCTTCACCAAGAGCCCCACGTCATGTACACGCTGCAACCGCTGCCACCATCCTCCCTCATGCTCCACCCACAGAGGTGGTGTCCAACATGTTCAGTCTAGTTCTGCACTAAAGTTCAATAAATATCCACACGGATACTTTTAAATCCTTTAAAATGTTCATTCAGAGCACTTACAGTCTGACAAAAAGCTCACAGAATGTGATGATTAGGTCATTAAAACTACTTCAACATGAATAACATGAAAAAGTTTCATTATTTATCAAATAAAAATGCACCTTTGAGCAGAGACAGCTGCTTGTGTATCAGCAGTGAGACGCCTGCTGAGCACCACAGGTATTACACCTGGCTCCAGATGGACCAAATTACACAATGATGGGTTTAAAATGTCATTACACTGCTCCACTGCTATTAGCTTGTCCATATGTTATTTATAATTCATATTATCTTTACATGATTTGTGTTAAACCTGTTGTATGTCACTGTGACATGCATCAAAAGGATCATTTTGAAAATTGCCCTAAAAGAAATGAGCGTGGGGTAAATATCACCGTGTCCCTGTCTTTCTGCTCTAGACTGAGACGCCTGAATGAAAGAAGAATAACAATGAGTAAGGGTCTGAGTCAACGCCTGTCTCGACACACGGTGTTGATCACGTATGCTTGGATACATTTTTCCTCTTGCAGCACAGGTCAAAAATTATGTCACCAAGCGAGAAGATGCTCGACTGACGCAAAACAGGGACTGAAAGTGATGTTAATGGATTTGGTCCCTACAGTTTGAGATAAACAAGAAATATAAAAAAAAAAAAACTCTTGTTTTATTTAAAGCTGGAAGATTGAATTGGTTAAACTCTCAGGGTAAACACACTGATTTTGTTACTGAAAAAACAAAAGTTCTTTTATTTGTATGGCTGTCCGTGTTTTTTGATATTTGACGAAGAATTTAAAAAGCATCTTCTTTAAACAAATAAAATCCAGGATGTCAGCAGCGGTTTATTGATCTGTTTAGAGTTTAGGTTTGTTTCTAAATGAAAATGTAACCGAAGGTTTGAGTGCAGTCTGACCAGGTGAGCTTGTCGGTTGAGTCTAATGGAAGTTTCTTCCTGTTAAAGCAGTACTAAATAACTTTTCTACAGCCGTGTCTCAGACGGTCATTGCTGGAACCGGTGTTCTGTAGAAATATGTTACCTGTTGAGATGTGCAACAGATTCCTTCTGTTCTACAGTATTGACTTCAATAATAGAGCAGCAAAAAACAACTTACAGGTTGTAGAAAAAGGTGCTCAGGGAATCCGAAGGGAGCAGAGGAACGATCACAGAAAAATTCACACACCAGGGAAACATCCAAAACAAACCAACAAAGAAATGAAACTCCACATGCTACTTAAACACTAACTGAAACTAATCAACTAAACTCAAAACACCTGAATGGAAAAACACCAAACTGCAGAGGAACATAATCAAGGTACGGAAACACACAGGGAAAAACAGGAAGTACAAAAGTTACCAAAATAAAAGCAAAACAAACCCACAGATGAAAACATGAAAATTAAATCCAGAACACCCCAGAGTCACAACAGAGAAGCTAAACAAGGATCAACATCAGAACTGGCAACCCAACAGAAAAATCAGGGAGGGGAGGGGTTGAGTAGCTGAGAGCAGATGAGTTTGTTTTTCTACATGAACTGCAGTGATAGAGAATGGAAAACATATAATTATACACGTTCATGCCTGACACCAACTTTGAAGAAATCTCCTGCATGACCTGTGTGCAGCAGTCACACAGGTCCTGTTATCTGACCTGCTACTGTTCTCAGACTTACACATTCTCCCTCAGAACACTCTGTTTTTCTTAATCCAAGGTAACTGCGAGGCGCCAGCCACTACTGGCTCCACTGATTTGTAGTGATGATTCATGTTATCTATTATTGCTGTTTCTAAGTGAATAAAGACACTGAGCTGAAGAGGGACCAGCGGAGTTATCAGGGCTGTCTTGCGGACATGATGCAAGCGCTGGTACTCTCCTCGGCTGAGTTTTGGACCAAACTTCTTGAGTGATCGTATTTCTTATATTTATAATAATGGAAGGTTTTGATAGAATAAGGAAAAAACCTAACATTTTCTTGGTGCCGTGAACCCGTTTCGCAACAAACTCCATCGCTGACGGAAGAGGACGACAGCTGAAGACCGCGCGCGGCCAGGAGAGTCATAGGACCCTGGTAAAAAGTCCCGGGGGCTGAATTGCCAGCTGGGCCAGCTGGATAGGTCGACCTCAACCGCCAACATGGAATTGACGCGATTCGAGCAAGAAGAATCCATCACTCAACAAGGGGTAAGAAGTGCTGGTTTCGTTGTTTAAGCTGTTTGGTTTATGAGTTGTGTTTTAAAGTGAAGCAAGTTGTGTTTGGGACTGCAGGACCGTTATTGAGAGTATTGTCAGTATTGTACGCACTGCCAACGTCCGGGAGTTAGGCTTTATAACCCGTACTTCGAGTAACTTCAAGTATTGTCAGTGTTATCCCTGATAACCGCCTCGTTCCGGCATTAGCCTCTTCAATCCGTACTTCAATAACTCCTCCCAAAGCGTTTGTGTTTGCATAAAATCCACTATACGATCATAGAATGTTTAACAATGTGTTGAAACCGAGTGACTGGCCACGAGATCTAAGTATTGCTGTTTGTGTGGCAGTTGTTGTCGCTGTTCGGGTCCTTGTCATTGTAATTGGGATAGATGTCGCAGGACATCGGTAATATTTAAGTCTGTACAGCAATAAATTGTTTGAACGATGGGAAACTCACAGTCAACTGCTGATTTGACTGGTGATGTGAAATACATTTATTTGAAGGACCCAGATAACGTGAAGTTCTTGTTGAAATAGCAGAAGAAATATGATGTTGACAGGAAGTGGAGCGACCAGTAACAAAAACAGTAAAATCAGAAGAAATAATAAGAGGAACAAATGTGTTGAAACAGCTTTTGAGGACGTCCGATGATAGAATTGTTATTTGCGTTATAACGTTCGTAGATTTTGTTGTGATTCTAATTCTGATTGGAGTTGAGATCGGCACATCTCAAAAGAGTAAATTAATTAACTGCGCAGTACTCTATTCACTCTATTTGGTTCCGTGTAAGCGATTTTTGAACTTCCGTGTGTAAGAGAAAGCCTGGTACCATGTATGTGTGTGTCTGTCCTGTCTATCTGTAAATGTGTGTGCGCTGTCTATCTGTAAATGTGTGTGTGTGTACTCATGTCTGTATCAACAGAGACAGGCTACTAGAAGCTGTTAAAAAGACTGAAGAATGCTGTGTGGAGATTCTCATCTTTTATACATTTATGTAATGAATGTGTGAGAGATCAGGTGTCTATCCCAGACGATTAGTTGATCAGTGAAATTCATACAGACTAGTTTGCCTGATTCTGAGGAGGAAAATAATAAAATAATAAATATATAGATATATATATATATATAAAGGCCTGACTATATAATAATAATAATAATAACAACAATAAGCTTGTATTAAAATAGAATCCATCATTGGGGAGTTGATGCAAAGAACTACATGAAACTGATGGAAAGTTTAGCCCATATGTGTGTTATTAGTAGGAAGATAACTAACAATAAAACTGAAAAAGAGACGACGTCTTTTAAGAGATGACAAAATTTTATTCTAATTTAATAACAAACTATAACACACTCACTAAACCTTTAAATGCTTCGATGTATAAAAAAAAGATTTTTCTTTCATCTGTCTGAGAGACGTTATATAATGACAAAGATTTGGCTGATTTGGAAATAATAATAACTACTGATATTTCACCCATAGACCTTCAAAGGCTCAAGAGGTGGAACTGTTTGGGTATTTAGTAAAAGACCTTTACCATTATGGTTCCAGAAATTACTCTAAATTTACAATATAATTTTTGTGCTTGTTTATTTTGTCCTGTCAGTACAAGACACAATACTTAATACACTGACTTTCAGTAATGTTCTTTTACAGGATCTGATTGGAAATATTAAAATCTTTGTGTAGACTTGTAGGTGTTTTAAAATGAATGCATTTTGTTTTAGTTTCTCTTAATTTGGTCAGTAAATAAGCTTTATTCTGTGTCTGTGTCCTGCTCTCATGGGGAAGTTTT